>JANTPZ010043615.1:4060-16622 GCA_025593235.1 Vachellia pachyceras | reverse complement strand
GTGACAATCCCATAACTATCATTTTTATCTTGAATGGTGATATTTCTTTTTATTATAAAATAATTTTTATTGAATGTATGAATAAATAAGTTAATGGCAAAAAAATTTCGACTAGGCTAAAATTAAAATAGAAGGAGAATAGCAAACCAGGACTAGTGCAGCTAGCGTTGATACAAATGAGATTTTATATTTTTGATCGAAGGAAAGATACATTCTAATCCTAAAGAGTCTCTAAAATCCAACACAATTATTCTTTTTTATTAAAAAGTAGAAGAATAAGTTATTCATATGATGAAGTTAATTCAATTAAATATATTGGTAAATTCAGATGTAGCTATTTGCCTTGTAATGAAAGGTAAAAAATCAAGAGACAATTGCAAAAATTGACTCTCACTCTCTCTCTCTCTCTCTCTCTCTGAATTATGATAACCTCTATTAATACTTAGCCTTCACGCATGTAATTTAAAATAGGGTGAATGCATGGTGTCCTTCCAATTAATTCATGAAACCTCATAGAATAGCAATTAGCAAATGTGCATTGTCCAAGCCTTTACAAGTTTTTTTCGTGCTTACTATTTAATTGGTAAAAAGTCAGAAAGAATGGAAACTAAGAAGAAATAATGTTTATGTTAGGCATTGTTATATCTGTTCACCATTGAAAGTCAATCGTTAACTCAGTTTAACACGAATTCGTTTCCTACACTTTGAAATTCAAATATATTCAATTATAGTTAACATTTAATTCCAATCCAAAAATTGAGCAAGTCTGAAAATTACTTCTTCTTTTTTGTTTGCCAACAAGTCTGAAAATTACTAGACTTTGTTTTATCGCGCATTACATAAAACCCGCTGATACATTATTCACACACACACATGCTGGACTGATAATTTCTTTCTCCTGTTTTCATCTCTAAGTAAGCAAGCAAATAAACTTTTTAGAATGTTTTGCCCTCAAATGATTAAACAACTTGCACAATAGTGATATGCATAAGCAGATAATAGAATTACTTCATTAATTTAAAAGATAAACGTTTCGGGAGAAAAACTCTCAAGCATATTCAACCAAACATGCGGTCAAAACTAGTGCTTAAGAAGGGAAGCTAGTGATAAGAAAGAAAAATGATTATATACTTTTTAACAATAAATTATTGATAATAAGTATTGCCTTTGGTTTTGAAAATAAGATTTAGTTTACATCACATTAAAAACAAAATCTTGTATTAAAGATAAGAGATAATAGTCATGTTTGTCATATCATTACAAAATCATATTCACAAAATTTGAAATAAAACGCTTTTCACATATCCACCTTATATATCGTAAACTTTCCTGTTGAAATAGTTCCAATATATAATGATAAGGGAGAAGGAGATGATAAAAATCAACTAGGACTCGTTTGGGTACACGTTTTTACGGTAAAATTTAGATTTTGTCAAAGTATTCACATTTTCAGTAAAAATATTTTGAAGACAAAACTAGGTTAAAGCCTATGTTTTAAAAAAAACTATTTCTTGTCACTCTCCTATTTATTTTCTCTTTTCTCTTTTCTATTATTTTATTTTTCCTCTTTCTCTTTCTACCTCCTTTCTTTCCCTTTCTTCTTACTCTTTCCAAATTATTTTTCTCTTTTCTCTTTGCTATTATAATCTTACATTGAAACCTATAAAGGTTATTATCTGTATACCTTCTTAAATATAATTACATTTTTAAAATTTAGATTTTACCTCAAAATCGTAAAATTTATTCTCTCAAACTCTATTCTATAAAATTTATGTTTTATCTCACACTCTGTATAACTTATTATCTATCTGTTGAACTTGTATAGACAATATCCCAATCACTAAATAAATGAACTTTTTTGTTTCGTTCCACAGAGCTGAAGTACGTAGCTCCTCTATAGGTTGGCTGTATGGTCTAATCTAACAGCCCAAAAGACGTTTTAAGAACAAAACCTAATAATAAAGCCATGAGAATATAGGCCCGGCAGGAACAGTTGGCTTACTTCACTAATAAGTGAGCGAGTCCAATCAAACCTTAAAGCCTACCCTACCTATAGAGGGCACCTTCCTCTGCAACACCAGGCAATACTTAATGATCACATTCTTCATGTTAAATCAAGCTTTACCTTTTACTAATTACTTACCTAATTATTTACTAATTACATAGAACAATCCATTTCAATAACTTGGCAATCAAAGAATGATGGACTTTTCTATTATAGATACAGGTATCATCATATTGAAAGTAATTACATTTAATATATTGTCAGCAATGAACATCTTTTCAGCTATTATTCAAATCATTTTCACTGTAGTGTGATGAATTGATCGCTTCAACTATATTCAATCCTCCATCGAAAGGATGAACTAATTTCATTAACATTAAACAATAGTATAGAGGGAGAGAGACCTTTTCCTTTCTTTGTTTCCTTCTTACTAAAATTTAATGGAAGAGATCAAAATTCTTATTTGGTGATTTTGTCCAACAAAAAAACGAAAGAAACACATAGCATGGAAAAAAAAGAGCAGAAGAAGCAGAAGGCGGCATGATTGTTTATAAGAGACGGAAAAGAGCAGGAGGCCTGGTGGGTGGTGATGTGTGAGAGCAGGGGGAGACGCGCGCGCACGACACAAAATGAAGTCAGAAGAACTAAACATTCTTGTTGGCATTGAGGGACACTCACACCAGACACTCTAAAAACCCTAGTGACCACACAAGCTAAAGGGAAAAGAAAAGCCTGAGAGCGGCTTAAGCAAGCAGCTGAAACCCTAAGACCCCTATGTATACTAGCTATATACGTCTCACACGACAAGAGAGACCCCTATATATTGTCCTAGCCCCCTTTTTCCATGCTAGCTAGCTCTATTTATTAGTATATTACACATCCACATCCATGTGATATAACAAAATTTTACATGCAGAGATTTTCTCAGGCACTCATTAATAATACTGGGCTTTGTATTATTCACCTCTCATAATCACGCTTCTCAAAGACCCTCCTTCCTCCTCCTCTCTCTCTCTCATGCAAACACTCAAAAGAAACAGTACCTATGCATGAAACTTCAGAAAACAGTTCTGCGTGAGAGCCTCTCTAGCCGTACATTTATTATTCACCGTGATCAGATGCATAATTATATCTGTATCTCGAGAGAGAGAGAGAGAGAGCTTGTGCTTGTGGGTGACAAAGATGTAACGTAGGGTTAGCAGAAAGAAGTGGGAAGGACAGAACACAGAGAAGTGAACAAGACCAAGAAAGAAAATTTGATGGGGATGATAAGTATCCATAAGAGGGAGAGGGAGCGAAAGGGGACGAAGAAGGATTGATATTATTATTTCTTTTTCTCTCTCTGTCTAACGCGTGATCATTCATATGTGGCCTCTCTATCTATCCACACACAACACACCAAAAAGAAAAGAAACAAAGAAGCCCACATCAATACATATATTTGATTTTTGTTTCAAATAATGAATGGTCGTTGTCTTGTCTTGAATTTCGTTTTAACACGGAGTTGTTTCCATTGGTCGGTTCGGATCTGCTTCCTTTGTCCCTCTTTTTCTTATGCAGCTTTTGTTTTTCTCTTGGGAAGCAGGTTTTGTAGGCATAAATGGTAAATTCACTCAAACATTCGTATCCCACACTTCCAGTACTATTCATAATTTCTGAATCTTATGTTTATTAGTTTAGGGTTTAGGAACCAAATCGATAAAGACAATAAATTTGATGGCCATTGCATAGTGTTCGTACTTGGAGAAGATGAAACAGCAGCATTGAATCGTAACATTTTTTATAAACTTGAAACTAAAGAATACGAAAGAAGACTTTAAACTAATAAAGAAATAAGAAAACCTTTTTTTATCTTTGCATTATAAATGGCACCAAAGGACTACACTGTAATGACCTTTTTGATAAAAACATTTTACTATGTGTAATCAATATAGATACTTTGTGATAAGAAATCACAAATTGAATGGAGTGATATCTTGTAAGAACAAGAGGGAGTATTCTTGTTTTGTTCTGAAACACTATTGCAAAATGAGTCCCAATAAAGTAGCAGCCTTATAACTTGAGTTACATATGAAAATTTGTATCCATCATAGATGAGTTAAAGAACCCGTGAGAAGATATATAATTATACGACATACTGTTCAAATGCGACTATACTCTTCCAAAAAGTGTCCTTTAAATTAGCGATACTGTTCAACCACCTGGTACACCCTTTGGACCAGACAACTAAGATTGAAACTACTGTTCAAGTTCTAGCATATAAGTGTGTGTGTATTGGATATTGACCTTGAATTATTTGAGGGTACCCAAGTGTGTGTGTGTGTGTGTGTGTAATTTCATATTCATCCATGCATATAACAACCGGCTTTCTCTGTAGAAAATTTCTCGTTGGAGGGTTCCGACAACAGAAGACAGTGTCGTGTAAGAAGTGAGTGTGTTCATGCAGTGAAACTACATGATAGGGCTCTCGTGTTTTCCCCCCTTTTTCTATTTTGGGTAGGGTTCTAACATGGTCCACCATTGTGTTTTTGTATGGTAGCAAAAGTTTGGTTGAGTTTTTTGCTTTCTTCACTGAGGATTACTATTAATGCTTAAAGAACTTAAAGTGCCTCTTAAAGTGTTTTGGCTCAACCATCAATAATATTATTATTTCAATTCATAGATCGAGATAAGCTCGGGTGCTGTTTCTTTTACTTCTCCATCTGTTTTGTTATATTTATCTGCTCCAGTTCAGTTTGCAAGTGTCAATTAATTCACTTTAATTGCAGATCTGACCATCTACACGAGGGCTAGGCACAACTGGGTTTCCAAAAATTTACATATTTAGTTAAGAATTCTATTAGTAATATGTAACCCCGCGCGCGGGCACATATATAAAATATTACAGGTTAATTCAGAATTAGCGGGCAGAAACTAGATGATGGCATAGATATACCGAAGGGGTAGTCAAGAACCAGACGTTCCAAAATAGTCGCAACTTTAAATCAAACTAAGACTAAGAGAGAAATACTTATATTCCAGAAGTATGTCATATATATTATCTTAACTTTGTCCAATAAAAACACAACTTGTATCGTTTTAATCCTAATGGCTAATGCCTCATGCGAAACATTTCAATTTCGTTTTTTTTATTTTAAGAGAAATGGATCCTAGTTGTCTGAGTTTTCTTGTCTTTTCAAACGAAGATGTTTATTTTCCTTTAAAACAAAATAAAATGTGAATTACTTCATGAATCATCAAACAAGATTAAAATAACATTCCCTCCAGTCTACAATATAAGTCACTTCTAAAAGAATATCTTGGTTCATAATATAAGTCACTTATGGGATAATTAATACTCATTTTCCAATTTTACCCTTTTAATTAATACTTAAACATGACTCATTATTTTTTTCCTTATTCAAAGCCTGATTTAATAAAGGTAAAGTTGGAAAAAATCTTCAACTTAAGTCATATTTAATGAGTTAACTATCATTTTTTGTTTTTGATGAATTAGTTAATTAAAGTAACTTATGTTGTTAATCATATGGAGTATGAGTTTGTTATGTTTTGGTTAGATAGAGTTCAAATGAGAAGGCACCCTGGAGTATACAATTATTTCCCCAAACTAAGAGCTTGTTTGTAAATCCGTTTGAGAATAGTTTTTACGGATTCAAAGGCAAAATTTAGGTTTTGAAGAATATATTTGGGAGAATAGTTTTTATGGATTTTGAGACAAAACATATGTTTCCAAACCTAAGTTTTAAAAGATTGTGTTTGGAAAGTTATTGACTTTTACTGAGTTCGAGGCAAAAAGTAGATAGGGAAGAAAAAAGAGAAAGAAAGAAAAAGTATGAAAGAGAAAATTTATCAAGAAAGATGGTATGATTTGATAAAAAAATAACTTTTCCAAAATCTAGATTTTAAACCGAAATTTTATATTCAAAGTAGCTTTTCAGAACAATTTTTGTACATAGATAAAACCTAGGTTTTGTGTAGAGGTTCCAAATAAACCCTAAAATGATATATGGTCAGCTATATATTTAAAGAAGCACATCCTTCTTCAGGTTGCTACCTACATGGGTGCGCACGCGGGCCCATATATATCATGTATGCACACAGAACTTGAAGCAAGGCATGTGAATGCAGGTAGCTAATTGATTTTAAATCAACAGGCTTCACGCAAAATATTCAAGTAAAATCCATTATGATGCTGCTATAAATAACCAAGTACTAATTTATAGACAACAATGTCTATTTATATTAGTGGGATAAGTTACTTTTTTTTAAACTTAATTTATAATGTACCCATGTGAAGAAGTTTTGTTTCTGCATTTACAATGCTAATACAACTGGATATGATTGCAAATTATATCAGGTTATGTTTTCCAATATACATACTAGTCGTTAGAATTTAAGGAAGCAACAAAATCAAGATCGCTATCTTCATCGATCTGAAAAAGTGTGTGTGCGCGCGCGTGTGAGTGAGAGAGAGAGAGAGAGAGAGCGAATCCATTGTTATGACAGCTAGGGGGAGAATTCAATTTATCATTGTCATTTAAGACTGGGTCATATCAGTTCATGATAGTCATTTGAAAGGAGTATATGTAAACAATAGCCTTATTGCAGTCCTAATGATAGTTTCACTTTTCTCTTTTTCTCAGGGTCAAGGTTCAGAATGTAATATTATTTCATGCAACCTTTTTTGCGTATATCTGGCACTATATGTATGTATATCACAGAGATCAACATTTCACATATTGTTCACTCTCTCTCTCTGATCCCGAGAGGCATTAAAGTCTCATAAGTCAGGGCAGGAGGGAGAGATACCAATTGATCGATCCGTTGGTGCAACGTGAACCACAAAATACCAAGTCATCACACTGGTCAGGCTTCTTTATTTCTTTCTGGTTTTCTAAAAATTTGGAAGCTTACTTTTACTTTTTGAGTTGGACGAAAATACGCTGACCCAAAGATGAATATGAGGAAGTAATTAAATTCGTTGAAGTTCAGAATGCAGGAAATGAATTAATAATGAGATATTCTTTTAAGTAAGAATTGGAGAAGAAATGTTTGATTGGATTCTCTGTTGATAGAATATGATATCTGATATGGAAGAAGGTAGTTTTACTGGGGATCAGTGTTCATCTATCGTCGCCCGGAAATTGACCACTTACTGTCTTTTTATTTATGCTCTTTTGTCGGACCCGATCATAATAATTAAAAATGTCGACTTCTTTATTCTATCTTTTTTTTAATGCAAGCACACACACATTTCAATAACCAATCACAAATCCACAAAAGTTAAAAATATGAAATGTTATTATTAATGCTAATACATTATATTTAAATTACTCTATTATTGATGTTTTTAGAAATAATCATTTTTATTACCTGCAGTTATAATTTAATTTTTGAAAATTTTAAGGCGTGGTTTTTTAAAATAAAAGAAGTAGCTTTACCATTTTGAAAAGTATCAAATCTTTAGAAAATATGTGTTAACGACGAAGGTATAGAAAATCCCAATTCTTCATTTTTTTTTCCTCAGTTAAAATTGGGAAAAGTTACCATTTGGCAAATTCTTTTGTCACAAGACCTGGTGCAATTATCTTGAGATGGACGCAGCTCTTTTTCAGTCATTTGCGTCGTATTATCAAACTATATGTTAAAGATTTAAATACGGAAATCGTTCACATACAACTAATAAATTATACATAACTGAAGAAAACGATTTCTTTAACTTCTTTTATAAAATAACAAAATGATATTCAACTAAAAGATCAGTTTGTAATATAGAAATAGTAGAAGAACTAGAAAATAAATGCAAAATATAACAATCATCATTTATGATCTACAATGGCAAAAGCTTTTTTTCATTTTGAAAATGTCCTGTTTCATTCAAAAAATTAAAAATGTCCTGCCAAACTATTTCTCCATGAAGAGATCCAGGGGAAGGAAGAAGGATGAAATATCTTTTATCCATTTCAATTAGCAGGAAAACTACTTTTTTAACCTAATGCATGATCTACAATGAAAATATATTGAATGAATGCTGTCTCGACTTGTTTGAAAAATGCTACGCACTTTATCTTTTGTCACAGTTGCCTTTTATTTATATTTTTAATGATAGTTGGTTAGACTCTATATTTATTGACATTGACCTTGTTTCAATTATTTATGAAACTATAAGTACTAAATGTTTTGGATGGAATCAAATACAGGAATGGAAGAACAAAAATTGAAATCATGTGGATTAAAATTAAATTTAGAATTCGATCAAACTATAAATTGAAAAATGGTTTGGGGTTTAGAATGGCATGAGAGAGCAACAAATTAAGAGTGAGCAGGAGAATTGAAAAGGATGAGTACAGTATGACCTACGTAATTGTTAAAGCATGGTGTCACCCCTGAGATCATCATAAAGTGCCATCCATGATCCCCCCAAGAAATATTTCTCAGACTTAAGTATGATACTACGTAATACATACAATTTGCTTGCTTGTAAACATTTAACATTTTTCTGTAAGACGAGATAATCTCATTCACATATTTACTTCGACTTATGTAATAGTACTTCTCTATTGCGTTACCAAACGAATCCATATAACTACTACTGAGCAAACTGGGTTATATAATTAAAAGCATGGATCAATTACTAATGAATTGCCTATACCCCATGCAAAATGAACTGAATGAGAAATGCGAACAATTAGTTGATATCCAACTATTTAGGGTAGGCTTTTGGTGGCACAGTGAATAGTACAAAAGCTATTGAATGCAAAGCCCAGTACTCTTGTTAATTTTACCCAAAAACACACCTCAAAAGCTGTTCTTCTCTTTTCTCTTCCTCCCCATAAACCCCTAAACCCCATCTGTCAGCTTAGCTCGTTAACACCACCCTTTCTCGATTTTGTATATACCACACTTGTCTCTATTTGCTGTCTGTCTTCATCATTCTACACAATTTATCCACATAAATTTAGGATCTAGGTGTCAGCTGCCCATTACAGCTACCCTCTCACCTGCCCTTCAACTTTGGAGCTCTTTTCAAATGTGTTTTTGTTGTTTATACATAGATTTTACATGAGTGACATTTTTGTATCTTATAAAAAAATGGTTATATTTGTAATTTTTTATAATTTTTTAAAGACAAACACCTTGAAAACATCAATCTCATTCTCAACTTTAGAGAGTTTATTTTTAAAAAGTCATAAAAAATTGTAAACATAACCATTTTTACTTATAAGATATCAAAATGTTAATCCTTTTATAGAATTAAGTATCTAAAGAAACATAACAAGCACATTTGGGAAGAGCCCAAAATTGAGGGCAGATGCAGGGGCAGCTGACACCCCAAATCCATATATTTGACTCCAGCGATACAATACAACTCATCAATTCAAAATTTAAATTTATAATCATGCTTACGATCTTGCATAAACATAAACCCAAGTCAAAAGTTTAACGAAATTGATATATCCTTTATATATAATATCAAAATCCATCTTGAAACGGCCGATAGATCACTGAGACACTGAAGAAGGAGGATGATCCAGACGGTGCTGATGTGCTGCAGAATAGCTATGACTGTGCATCAGTGACCCGTCATCGCCGCCGCCACCGAACCCATGGCCCACCACCGGTGCACCGGTGAAATTGTAACCAGACTCGCCGCCGCCTATAGTACTGCTGCTTCCCACATAGCTGTGATGGTTGTTATTATTAAGGGCATGACCCACTAAGTAATGGCTCCCTCGGTGGTGGTGACGAGGAAACGAGTATGGCTGAGAAGGTTGAGAAGATGATGGAGCAGCAGACAAGTATGTCGAAAATCTCAGAGACATTGTCGGATCCCCTCCTCCAACTTTGTTGTAACTCCCGCCTGTAACTACCGCTGGTTGGCAACACCTGAAGAATACAAAACAACAAGAATGATTGAGCGAGAAAAATTCACGAGCTTCTGTTCATCAATAGTAATAACCTCGAACACTGTACTTGTTTATATATATACCCTAAGTGGGGGGCCCCTTGGGCGATTTTGAAATGATCGTTACGGAAGACGAGCTGGCGAGCATGGTTCAGCGTCTCGGTTTCCCTTTCTGTAACCCAAATCCAACAAACTCGTGCATGCATATTTATACTCATCACATCAAATCAATCAAACTTCAAAGCAAATCGATTTCAGCCCCCAATGCAACTTTCTGTTCTTGAAATGACTACGCTTCAAGCCCGGACTCATTTTTTGGCCCACAGAAACTCAAAGACATGTGTGTGTATCCAGCAGCAACTCAGTTTCTCAAGGAAAGACGAGAGAGAAGGAGGGAGACTAACCTTGTCGGTGACGGTTCATGTGACCACCAAGTGCCTGAGATTTGCAGAACTTGAGGGAACAAAACCTACACTCGTAGACCTTACCACACTCTTCTTTCCCATCCTTCCCGCTGCTTTTCTTTTTCCTGCAACCTGCTCCAACCAAACCCCCATGACCCATCCAATTAAAGCTACCCTCCAATACACCCATTCCCCAAAACCCATTAATAAATCAATTCATTATTAGCATCCAACCCCCGCACTAGTACACAAGTTAATAAAAACATTTATATATTTCTTACAGAAGAGGGACGACGAAGAAAACAGTACCGCGAGAGAGAAAAAGAAAAGAGTACCGCGAGATAAGATCATCAAACCCTCGGAGACTTGTGCACAGAAAGTTGGGGAAGAACAAGGTAAAAAGATGCAGAGAGCAGATAGGCGAGAGAGAAAACTAAAACAAGAAATAAAGTCACAAGGTGCTCAATTCCGTTTAGATCAATTGTGAGGCAAAATGTCGCAAATTCATGAAACCTTTTGAGATGAGTAAAGAGGTTTAATTACCAGAGGAAGCGTCTTCGAGGAGGACTTGTTTACCATCCCTAGAGTAGTCATCTGGCAAATTGTTGAGGTCTAACGGGTTCGCTTTTGGTCTCCTGGAGACAAATATACAATCAATCAAAGTCATAAGAAAGAGGAGAAAGAGATTCTTAAGAGTTACTATAACGCAGTAGCTAGAAGATAAGGTAATAAGAAGAATCAGTGTGGTTTGTAGTAGTGGGGGAAGACCTACATGGTACCGACAGAGATGCTGACAAAAAAGAAAATGTATGAGGCAAATTAAACACCCTATAATATAAGATTGGGAAGATGAAAACTAAAGGTTTCTACAAAATAAATAAATTGCAAGACTTTCAGCCCAAGACTGCAATTAGAGGCTATAGTTGAGTGATTGTTGGTTTGGGGGGGGGGGAGCTTTGAAAGTTCTCTATCAGTTCCTCTGCCATTCTCTCTCCCTCTCCCTCTCACTGATATATAAACAAAGGCACAGTTTGGGTCTCGTGACTTTAAAGAAGGAATTAAGAGAATAGCTTAATTCTTTGGTCGAGGCCTTCAGAAGGACACAATGCCTTTTCATTAATTACTTTCACTAATCCTCTTCTACCACTTGTGAGCCTCTAGCCTCTAGGGTTACTTTAATTTGCCCTAAAGCTAAAGTAGTAAAAAGATATCAAATATGAAGTAAATCATAATAGTATTCTGTTGCAGAGAGATCTATAAGTATTACTAATTCCTTCCATAATTAATTAGAGGTCGAACTTCTCCATGGAATTTCTCATCATGAAGCACATATATAAAGTGAACAATAAGGGCGAAACAACTTTTTACCCACAAGGGATGGCAATCAAATGTACTGAACACAACTTTGAGCATTAAGGGGTTGCGCTAAAAAAATGAAAGAGGAGGCATTTGTACCGGAAAGGAACCAAGACGAAAGTAAGGGTTCACAGACACACAAGTGTTTAAAGGGAAGGCAATATGTATGGTCCACAAATTGCTTGGTGGGTGTATGATTCTATTCAAAGGACTTAGACTTGCGTCAAAGGAAGGGTTGCTATCAGTATCTATCGTGAGGGTTTTTGAAATCTCAGGATGTTTGTTTTATTCTTTGGAAGTTCCTATATCTCTCACAGATTACCTGCACATAGTCCTTTTCAATTTTTAATGTGCATTTGTGTGCTTGTTGCAAGCTGAGAGAGAAACTCAGAAAAAGTTGGATTTGTGAGTTCTTGGATCTTCCTTTAGATTTATCTCATTGTTTGATTTTACACTCCAGCTTTTTTAGATTCAGATCTGTGGCATGTTTTGAATTAAAACACTCGGATTCATGCCCCTCTTATATATGATCTAGGGATTGATGATGACTCCTTAAAAGATGGCATGTCCCAAAATAGGGTGCAAAACCAGAAGCTCCAATATTTCCACTGCATTTAGTGAGTGTGAGTGTGTCACTATTTCTATCGTCCTTTGAAAATTATCACATATATATATATATCATATTCATTTCTCTAACGTTATTTTTTCTAGCCATAGGTATTATAACAGATAATCACATTTGAAGTAATGCCATATACTAAATAGGGAAATTTACTGTACAGTCCCACATAAGGGACTTATTTATCAAATGGTCCCAAGTTTTAAAATATTTATCAAATGGTCCCAGAGGTGTTGTCAATACAGCGCATGGTGTTGTCAATGCAGCGCATG
>JANTPZ010043601.1:2018-12723 GCA_025593235.1 Vachellia pachyceras | reverse complement strand
TTTAATAGGGTCCCGGAGAATTACTACTTGAATAAAATTATAAAAATTGTATTTATTTTTATGCAAAATCATTTAAGGAAAAAACTGGGGAAAATGAATTGCACACTTCCATTCAAGTTCGAATGCATTATTCAAATTCATACATACACCGAATTGACAAGACGAGAAGCGCACGTCCGAATATTAATGAGACGAGCTAGTTGCATTGTTTGTTGGGCAGACTGTAACCTACAAGAGATTAAGAGATCAAATCAAATGATTTGAAGTCACGACTCTAATTGCCATAGATTTTATGTGAGGGATGACACATGGAGTGCCCTTTCGGAGAGACTCTAGGAAGTTCTCCCTTGTCGACAGATGTTAGGAATTGCAATCACACAACGTCGGGGAAAAAATCATAACACAGCTTTTTGAAAATGACTCGTGTTCCTGTGTCTTCTTTTGGTTCGCTCAGAGGAAGTTGTCACCTCTATGTTGAGCCATCCTTAAACTGATATGACCCACCCTTTTCTTTTCTCCATCTTTCCTCTTTCTTTGTGGTGACACAGATCAGATGTAGCCTTTACTTGAAAAATCAGCGATTCATTAGACTTTTCCGCTCCCTCTGCTTCTGCTGCATTACTAGCCTCCAAAAATGTAATTACATTGCACCAATCATCATATTATTTATCTTCATCCATACAACTCACTGTCAGCAACGAATTCTACAATGAATTTATCAATTTATGGCTTTTGTCGTAAGTATGACTCTGATTTATGATTTGACATAACTAACATTACAAACTAGAAAAAAAAAAGGACAATTATGAGGACGGCTTGTTATCTATTCTAAACACAACAGCTTTTGGTGTCCGAGTACAATATCATCAACTCTGGTTGTTATCCCTCAGTGAGCGGTCGAATTAGAAATATCAATACCAACGGCCTTGTAATATGCATTTTCCGCGCTAGTCAGCCGACTCTGGAACATCGTCCACTCCTTTCTACACCTTTCCCTCACCTGACAATACAACCATATCATGAAGCCTACATAAGAATCAAATAATCGCTATATAGCCCATTAATTCCAAGCACTTAAAACTAGTAAATGCCTAATGGAATAGATCGGCCAAAACTTATAACATCGTTAAACATACCCCCTGCCATGGTGCTTTCCCAGTTTTGGTTTCTCCCTGCCAAGAACATGAAAGCTTATAAGCTTCATGCTGCAGTTAATACGGTATCGGATGAATGTTACAATAATAACCATGACAACCATAGTACCTGATTCCCTAGCGTGGGAACACCTTGGTGAATAATCCACTGAGAATCAACTACGCCGATCTTTTCATGGGCAGGCTACATGAGAGAGAACGGGTATCAATTTTGAGTTCCAATGCCATCCCGATTATAATTGCAAATTCTTTCCTTTCATTAATTTCTGTGTTTGGTTTGTGCCTCTCTTAACGCTAAGCTAATAGTCCATAAATTAGATGAAGTAATGGGATAAAGGATTCGCTCACCTCAACACACTTTCTAAGAGCGAAATCAAGACCCCACCCATGGACCAGATCATTCTGCAATACCCAGAATCATCATGTATACACGAGACAACTGATTGCTTAGAAAGAGAATCAAATACTCAAATTTGCTTAAACAGAAAATAATGTTTATGAAGAAAATAAAAATGATTTGATAGAGTGGCTGTTGAAACCTGAATCATATGCCACACACAGCGCCATGCATCTCGTGAAAACACAGGAGCCATAATTTCAACAAAGCTGCATTCACATGACAGGATGAGACAAGGCAAGGAGCAAATAATAAACCTATAAGACTTCAGATAATTACGCTGCACAAGGAGGAAGATGAGGGTCTCTGCACCATCCTGGTTTCTCTTCTGTTACTCTATTTCAAAAAGAAAAACAAGAAAAACAGTTATCATATATTCTGTTGCGTGGCAGTCAAAACAAGGAAACTGACTCAAGATTCCCATCATTCTTACTTGTGAACTTCACGATCCCCTCTCCTCTTTGTCATCTGCCATGTCAACCCTTTATTAGGTTCCAAACCAGGCTGTGAAATCTCCAAGCCATGCTTCCTTACCAGTGTTAAGTACCTGCAATCGTAATGACAATTGACATATTAAACTTCAGTTAAGGGAAATTTGAAACTTTTTTTTTGTTTGGGGGGGGGGGGGTTATTATTTTATATCAAATACTCACTTCTCTGCATTGAAATGCTCCACCCCCAAGTCTTCATCCCATAAAAATATGTAGTCATATGGTGCCACTATATCTGGATGCAGAAATCGTTTCGCATACCACCTAGAAGGGTAAAAAATCAAATAGTCACGATTGTATCATAACTGAAAAAGACAAATCCTGCTTAGCAACAATAGACAACATTATCCACAAAGGGCCCAATGAGCAAGACTAGAGAGCACGAATTGTTTGTTACCATTTTGTCTGTTTGCGAGCACTCACATGAATAGCCCGCTTCGACCACTCAAACTCATCCCATTCTGTTGTTCGTCCATCATAATGAAACAGAAGGATCGTGAAGTTCTCTGAAAACTGTTCAAGTAATACATTTGGTTACAAGAGAAACAAACAAACTATTTGTAGCCAAAAAGTATGTCCAGTAAGCAGCAACCCTCAGAAGGAAAATTACACAGATATGCTGTATTGGGAAGTGCAGAAATTGACTCTGAAAACTAGAGCACTAGTTTTTGACTTCTGACATTGGACTCTATAATCATTTTTCACATTATCACAGGTATACAGCATTCTGATTACACTGATTATACCCGCTTAGAAAATGTGAAAAAAATTATTAGAAATCACACAAAGTTTAAATGAAAAAATGCACGAGTGTGCACACAGATACCTTTTTCACTGCTGCATCAATATTCTTTTTCTGATCATAGCCAACAGTGAAAATTACCAAGTACTTTGGCTTGGATGTCAAGTCCTGCAAGAGATGCATCTCGATCAAATGCTCTAAACTTAGCAAACTTCAAAATATAAACATCAGATGTTCAGGGGCCCCTCCAGTCCAAGGGTTATAATTTCAAAATATAAACAACAGCAGAAAATAAAGCTACAGGAAAAATACACATGTAGCAAGCTACTTGAGTTTAGCTTGCAACCAGATTCCTCGTCAATATCTATTTTGGACAAGGTGGGCTTTTGCCATAGAAGCAAGCAGATAGCTCAGATAATATTGTCAACCAAATATAGGATCTATTTTGCAAGTTTAACAAATAATAATAAACGGATTAACTGGATCTTAATATGGTTTCCATGCTCAATGCACTCATCAAGGACAAAGTGATAGTTTTTCTCGTGACATTTGCGTCTTGAAGCCATATTTCCAATGAAAAGTGACTCAGGGTACACACCTCACTGGGCATACCCCACAATCTACGCAAGTATAGGTCTGATTCAGCTTCAACAATTCCAGGAGGTAACCTTTCAGCGCCTCTTGGGTTTGATGGAACCCAAATCTGCAGAGAAACAAGGATCTTATTGTAACAAAAGGCTTCAAATGAGAAAACGGAATTGGGAGGATGCCTTTTGATTCACATATTGAGATTTCCTATTTTCTTTTGCCCTCGTTTAAGCGTGAAGATTTTTGTTCAGTAAAACCTTTTCAGGAAATAATGAACGCACCAGAGAAGTTGACAAAAGTATTTAGTAATTAGACCATCTCTGTGTGAGAAAGCCTTCCAATTACTTATTTAGTTCCTAACAATTACAGTGGGTGGTAGAATTTTGGTCCATAAAGTGGGGAATGGGAAGTATGCAAGTCAAAATCTTTCTAAGAACAGGAAGTTAGCCATAGAGAGAAGTTGTAAACTAACTGCAGACCTAACTCATGCTAAGCTAAGACTCTAAAGGCAAGTGTAGAAAAGTGATTATATGAAGTAACCAATTGATAAGATTCACTTCATTTCGCTCACCCATATAACTCTACTGCCTTTTCTTTGCATTCCATCTCCATCCACTAAATAGGTTCCATGAACGGTTGATTAAATTATGGACCTGGTTCCAATCCAAATCTACCTTCCATTTCACCCAAAGAAGGTACATGCTACATAACACTAGCTTCTTGGAATCTCTATTTTTCTTTTACTACATGAATCTCTATTGACCCATGAACATTAAACACCGTAAGTAATGCTGAAAGGGCAAGAAGCATACCTTTGTGCCATTTAAAGATTGATCATGTGATCGGTTGCGGCTATTATTCTTTGCAGATGACCAAGGAGAGGCACCTGTATATTTGTCTTCAATGTAAGAGAGGTCAATGGAGGGAAGAAGACCAGATGGAAGGTTAAACTGCAAAACATGAATTTCTGTTAGTATGTTGTGCTTTTCCCTTCAAATCATAAATAATAAAAAAAGAATAAGGTGCCCAATCAATTGAAAGGAAAAAAAACTCAGCTTGCACCTTTGTTATTGACAATGTTGGAAATGAAACTCCAATGAAGAAGCCAAAAATTACTCCAATAAAAGTTGTTACAATAAGCCGCATGCTTTCACTCAGTTTTCTATTAATGCAACCAACAAGATGCAAATATCAATTGATTGTGATTTATAACATTTAACTATTACATACAAAATATCTCACAATAAACAGAATGGTAAAATTAGTTTCTCCAATGATTAGACCTGCGAGTAGGTGTCCCCATTTTATCAAAACTTCTGAAGATGTGTTTGTAAAAATATGCACAGAAGCTATTCTTCACCACTCATTGAGTGGCATTGACGCTCCATAAAAGAAATAAAAGCTCTCAACAAAAGAATGCAGGCCCTGCTGAAGTTACAGATAAGAAAGAAACAAACAAGTTAAGCAATGGAACCAGGTAATGTCACCGGACAAAGAAAAAGAAGAAAATACACCACAGTAGTGATCTTATGAGAGTAAAGGCAATATTAAAGTCACAAGAGTTTTCTATAGGATAGGCGTCCCACAAACCAAGTAGTGTAGCAAGACTTCGTCCTGGAACCTCCTTGATTTTTTCCAACATCCCAAAGGCAATTTGGAAGGAACGCATCTACAAGGCACGGCTTGTAAATATGCCACAGTATATAGCAAAATAGCTAGGATTGGCAATCATCCATTCTTCGAACTACATGATTGGACCGTGAGCAAGAAAAGCATGTGATTTTCCCCCAATGAACTCCGTAACTAACTCTATACGATGACATACATGCGTATCTCTCTTACAAGAATGAAACGCAAGGCAACTCGATGGTATCCCTGACCTCCTACGTCGAAAATTACCCAACAATGTAGCAGTTTGTAATTATATCCAATGCTGTAAATAGCAAACACCCCCTTCCTCCTATTTTTTCAATAATTGGCCCCGGTAACATCAAAATCACACGGCAAAACCAGCAGAGCCAGCTCGGATGGATTCTTTAAATTTTGCATCTTGTTTGTTGGAGATAGATAATCTAAAATTGCCAACAGACGAGCTGAAAAAGAGATGCAACCCAAAGAGGCTGCGACTAAAGAGTGCTCGAACTGGTAGGTTGCAGCATCTCTAACTCAAAACTGAAGTTCCATGCTTTGAGCTCTCCAAAAGATGTTCATAGCATTTAAAAAAATAAATAACATTATATTGGGTTTAGTTGAGCAGATGATTGTTTTGGGTCCGGATTTCAGACAGCGAGAATCATATTCGCATATGTATACTTTGTTTACGCATCCGTTGGGAGCGCAAACAATCAGACACCGTAAGTACCGGTTAGTTAATAATCAGAGAAGGTAAAGCTCACCTGAAATAGCCCTAAAAACCGAAGCAAGATCTGACAGCAAAGGAAGTTCCGGCGAGAAGCTGAGAATCAGAGGAAAAGAAAACACGAGTACAGACAGAAATATGAAGTGCAATGAATCAGTGATCGACCTTACCAAAGGCGGGAGAAGAGGCCACGTAAACGATAAATTTACCGGCGAAACACAGACTAGCAAATAAAGAAAAGGAATGATGTCTGAGGCTTGGAAAAAGAGAGTAGTGGGAAACAAGATCTTGAGCTGTGACCAGCGGTGGGAAACAACTGAGATGATCGTGTTCTTGTATTGGTTTTGGATCCCTTCTTCCGTTGAGAAATAAACACTCCCAAATGAGCACCAACTTTGAATGAATTTAAGGGCCAGAAACTTGTTTCCTGTTTCTTGAAAATTCTTACCGAACAAATAAAGAGAATTCAGAGACGGTGTTTTGGCAGTGAAGGAATTTAGGTGGATTATGAATTCAGGGAATTTAGGTGACTTTTCAACGTAGTCGCTAATTGATGATTTTTTTTTTGCCAGCACGCTAATTGATGAATTAGTTGTGAGCAAAAGAGATGAAGCTGATGTATTTTAACTTAATTTGACAAGTTACATTATTCGAAGCTGATCAACACCATAAATTCTTTCCATGTTTATTTTAACGCTGATTATCTTTGGTCTCTTTCGACATTGGACCAAGAAAATCCTGTTCTTTCGGAGAAGGATTTGATAATTTTTCTCAAATGTTGTCTCCATTTATATTTTTTCCCCCTTTTTTGCCAGACCATTTTTTTTTTCAGATAAAGTTTAAAAGGAGCTTGTTTTCCTACAACGATAGGTGATTCTCCACTTAGGAGGTTTACCAAGGCATATTACCTGTGCGTGGGAATCTATTGAGAGAAAAAAGTTCAAGATTATAAGATGATTTTATGGATTTCAAAATAATTTTACGGATCCGGGATACTTTTTACAGATTTTGAGATTTTTTACGGATTTCAAAATACTTTTTATCTTAACTTACATGTATAGTTAGAAATTTTTTTCCCAAAGCATAAACAATGTCTTGGGTTCAAGTCTATTTAGACCCATATAAATACAATACATAAATTTGATCTGGTTAGATGATTATATTATAAAGAGGTACAGTTTTGCTATTAATCTCAAATCACTATATATATTAATAATGACAATTAGATCTATTAAAAATGTACAATGGTTCATGGTAAATCAAATTTTAAATTTCTATTAAAAGATATATCCATATTTAATATTCACAAGTATTTTTAATAGAGTCATCTCCCACGTGAATCTGGCTAAAGAAAATCAGTCATTATATGTGCTGAATTGATTTTTTTTTTGGTGTTTTCAAATGACTATTCTCTTCTGGATGAAATTATAATTGATGTGAGCATGTATATGGCTTATTTGGATAGCCCATTGGAAGAACTGTAACATCCTTATTTTTGGGATTTACAATTAGTTGTTGTTAGATATTAAATTAGTCATAGAGTAAAACAAATTAAAATTTAAAAGAAGAATAAAATTCTGATTATTTATAAAAGAATAAATATAATAAACAATGATAATTAATTATATATATGTGTGTAAATTTATTTTATTATTAAAATAAGTAATATAAAAAAAATGTTTGAGTAAACAATTCTAATAAAATATTATTTTTTGTTTTAAAAAAAAGAATATAATATTATTTGACTTTATTTTATTAAAAAAAAACCTAACCCAACCACTATATAATACACACATTCCTCACCTAACCCTAAAACCTAGTGAACAGTACCACCGCTACAGTCGCCGCACACAGGTTCCTTTTTTTCATCTGCAAACTTGTTCTTTCATGATTCTCTATTTTTCTGTACAAATGCTGCTTTTCTCTTATCTTTAAACCTTCCATTTTTCCTTCTACACTTCAATCCGTTGGGGTTTCTTCAGGATTTATAAAAAAAAAAGGGCCTCCCTGTCTTGTCGTGCTTAGTTCCACTCATCAGTCATACCAGCCATCTTTTCCAGCAGCAGGGTAGGGGTAGGTGATTGTATGCTTTAGTATAGTATGCTTTGTTTCTTCTTCTTCTTCTTTTTTGTTTTGTTTTGTATACCCATTTCCTTAGCTTCGTTTTATTTACTGGATAAAAGAAAGTTCTATCAATGCAAAAGATTATATATATAAGCATTTGGTTTCGTGTGAAATGTGCTCCTATAATACAACAATGGAAGTGATGGCTGCATCTTTTTTTTTATTTTATTTTGCTATCCTATTTCTATTCTAACCTTTGGTTAGATTTTTATATGAATAACACTTAGAAAGAGGCACCATTTTACTTTACATTTTCCCCATATTTTGTTTATTTTAAATTATTTTTATTTATTTTACTTTATTGTTTGAACGGAAAGAAAAATAATAATTACATACATGTATACATATAGTTTACTTGTAGCTGTGAATGAAAGGACTTGGTAGCATTTCCAATCCTTGAAAAGTGGGCTCTGATGCTTTGTACTTACCTACGTATATATAAAGAACATAGACCCAACCCCAAACCCCTTCCACCATACGTTTTCACTCCTTCCTATTTTCTTTTGTTAAGGAAAAAAAAAGGAACATGTCTTCTCATGTTACATCTTTTGTCTGGAAAACAAAAAAAAAATATAGGTATATGTATATCAATATATGTGTGCGTCAGAGGGGGGCTTGATATAATGGAATAATAATAATAATACAATAAATAAAAACTACTGTAGGATTATGCCTAGGTGTGTATACTTAATACTATGTCATATATATATATATATTTATATATGATAATATATAAAAATATATATAATGAGGTATATTAATATGCGTGTATTTTTTTATTATATGTATAATATTAATGTATCACAGTGAGATTATTTAAATTACAAACTAATAATAATAATAATAATAAAATTATTATTAGAACTACAACTTTTTAATTATTATTATTATTTTCAAACAACCTGTGAGATTTTTTTTTAGGAATTATGTCATACGAATATATATATATATCTCATGAATAAATGAGGCAATGAACATCCTTGACTAATAGAGGGTGTAAAGAGTAGTTTTAAGTATTTAGATTATTTTTAATCCACTTTTAGAATAGGTTGATTAGTCTATTGATAAGAATTATTGTGTATGATTTTGTAGACTCTCATTAAGAACTCTGAAGTGACTTGTGTGTGCTTATCCGTAAATTTGGGAGTTACAGGTAACTCTGAATATTCTTCCATATACTTGTGAACCGCATGTGATTAAATTGTGATTGAATTATGTTTTATGCAATTGTGGACTGAATTATATAAATGCAAACATTCAAAGTTTCAATATATATTGGCATGGAAATTTTTATATAACTATCATGGCGGTTGATTGTGATTGGGCTGAAGTATGGAGGAGAGTGATGTATGATAAGGATTTATCACGTGATAAGCCATCACTCGGTGCACAGTGGATGGCAATTGTTAGGGCTCCTTTTCCCGTGTCTTTCCTTTGGCCAGGATTGCATTGGAATTGTGGGACATGTGACACCTCCTCGGTTTTCTTTTAAGGAGGGGAGCCATAGTCCAGGCTTGAGCTCTACACCTTTGGCCGGGTGTATCTTAAGGAACTGGTGAGCTTGAGACAATCCAGCTACATGGATAGGTTTCTATTGGACTATATGTTAGCCTATGGCTCCAGTCAGCGGAATAAGGATGGACGGTGATATAAGGATGGTTGCATATTACATTATTATGCATTATTTGTGATGATGATTGTGAGTTGCATAGTTATGAAAGAAATTATGAAATTGTTGATATTTTGTTTACTTTATATATATACAAATGCTTTTCGTAAATCAGTTCTTCCTCTTTAATTGTATGCCGTTTGCTTGTGTGTGGTAGAAACTTTCAGAGTTACTGGGGTGTGGAATCTTACCCCGTTATAATAACATTTTCAGGTGATTGTTCTAGTAGGGAGCAAGGGAAGGCACCTGCGGAGTGAGCCTTGTTGGCTCTCTTGTGCCCTTAGGCACATGCTATCATTTAGAATTGCCATGACTCTAAAACTTCCGCGTTTTATTTGATTTACTCTGATATTTTTGGAGGATTTGGATTGTTATTTGAACGTTGTATTTTGGTTGGATTCATGATATGATTGAACGAACGATATTGAAAATCCTCTTTTGTTTTACATGGCAAAAAGTTCTTTGAGCATTTGGTTAAAAATTTTTGGGACGTTTCAAGAACGGACACAGATTCCAAAATAAAATATATGAGAGGAATTTTATCTCGGTAAGTGCAGGAATATATTTTGATTGCCCAAACGGACTAACCAAACAAGCATGTAGACTATAATTTACAAATCCTGGGCGCAAGAGGAAAGATGAAAGCGAAATAGCGTCTTAATTGCGAAGAGGGACTCGCAACTCCCAAATAAAACGGGTGCCTTTGGGTGTGACATAGAACCATAAGCGCCGTACCGTATTAACTATGCGAAAGGCCATTTCCTGGTAATCTCCGATTCAAAATACCATATCTGCCTTGGTATGTGGTGATGGTGTGTACTAATGGTAATATTGGCCTGTCACAACTGTTCACTTTATTTAGGTGAATGTCATAATATCCCACATTCTTAAGTGCGTGTCACAACCAATCCAATCCAATCCTGGCACTCTAATGTAACATCACCTTCCATTTAATTATACGTTTCAAGTTCAGAATGATTAGGCAACTTCGTCTCTGTGGAGATATTCAACGATTGGTGTCTGAGTCCAATACCAATAAAAGATCAAAGGCCATTGTTATTGTATTGCGTGGCTTCATTTCATTCAATTTCAATGTTGGAATTCAAAGTGTTCCTCTCCCGCATGTCATGCCTACATTTCCTGTAAGACGCAGCATATGGTCTCTGCGATCAAATCAAATA
>JANTPZ010043540.1:0-16540 GCA_025593235.1 Vachellia pachyceras | reverse complement strand
AGTAACAATTAAACGCTTCAATCTTGCCCTTGTTTGTCACATCTCTCCCTCCTTCTATGCATAAATGCAGTTGCCATAACCTGCAATCCCAATGTAATAACATTTAAGAAATTAAAATCCCATTCCACAGATCTATTCCAACCTCCATAGTATCAATCTAAAGAGAAATAAACAAAGTGATGAGAACCCGAAATTGGACTATGCTGCAATATGCATACGTACATACGTACACCGGGGGGGGGTTTATATCCAAATTTGAGGAAATGCGTAGGATGGCATAGATGACTTACTTGGATCAGTGATGACAATGAGGCCTGAGCCTCTGAAGTCACAATTCCAATGGTTTCTTCCTCTGGACTGGAAGTAGAGGTTCATGGCTATGGAGGCATGGTTGATGAGACTATCAGGTGTGGAACAGGGACATCCCTTTTGCAGAATCCGGCAATCAACTTGAGAGCATGCATAGTTGAGATTCGCTAGAAGAGTGGCTTGATCTGATGAAGGCCTTGCTACACACCACGTTTTCTGTTATTCCATCACATACACAGTACAATCCTCAACATCACTGACAACAGACTTCGAAAATCTAATGGAATTATATTTATAATTGACTTAATCTGTGTAGCATCATGTTCAGGTTTCATCTCATTACGGAAGGAATTAGAAAAAGGACACAGGAAGGAACTTTCCTCAATGACACTGTCTCCTATCTATACTCTCTCTGTTCACTTAACATTTCACAAATCGCATTATGAGATCCAACATAGTGTGTGTGTGTGTGGTTTTAGACAGATCAAACTTACTTAAAATTGTTTCAATTTTCTTGCAACTCTGGGTTTTAATTAGAATTACTTACCTGCAAGTGCCCGTTGGCATTGGATGCGACCAGATTTTCTCCTGCAAGAATGTAAAGAAACGTGAAGAATAGGATCAGATCAAAATGTTTTTAGGACCACTGTAAAGAGCGAAAAAGCAGAAGACTAGTTCTCATCTTTTTATGGACCAATGCTATAATTGAGATAATACAGCTCAATGCGATTTCATATATAAACGCAGAATTTGAAGTAGAAATTTCAATTTTGAGATTAGAATCTGTGAGAATTATGAGATGCCAACTCGCGTAGATCCGAGAACGCACACTAAATCGAAATCAGTTTGAGCAACGAAACTCACAAATTGAAGCCTAAACAGGATTTTAGAAAATGTACTCGCAAAGCTAAATTAAAAGGGGGAAAATTCTGGAGAAAAGTAATCCAATTATTACAACAAACACATCACAGCCTCTCAATGCACGAACTAATTTGGAAGCCAAGTAAAAAAGAGTAAAGGTACATGAAAACAGAAAAGCTAAGGGAATTAACGAAAAGGAACGTACCTGAAGTGAGAGATAAAAGAAGAAGCAAAAAGAGAACGCCAACTTTAGCCATTATTGAGCAGAATCGTCACCAGTACTGATAATGATGAGTGTATGATTGAAGAAGAGAATGGTGGGAGGAGTGGGAGAGAGAAAGAGAGAGATCGAGTGAGGAATTGAAGAAAAAGAGAGAGATGGGGAGGATTATAAAGCAATGGAGAAGGAGCTGAAGGGGTCAACATAACGGCTACAATAACAGCAAAAGAGAAACAGAGACGTTAGGGGGGGTATAGGATCTCGGGGAAGAAGAAGCAATAAACAAAACGTTACAGTGGAAATGGGGCCCACCGGAGGAGGGCGCGCACGTGATGTGACATGGGGATCAGTGACGGTGTCGTTTCGTGACTCCCTTCAGAGCTTGGGCCACTTTCGGTGTTCATCTTGGGCCGCTTTTTGGGCCTCTCGTGGGTTCACGTGTCCAGTCCAGTTGCAATTTTATCATTCTAAGCACGAAGTTCACATCTTGGTTCACATCAAATGAGGTTAATTGGGTTGGGGTCTCCTGTGCTTTTCTTCTCTAATGCACTTTGTAATGTATCAACTTTCCAAATATTTTTTAACCATTATAGTCTATATATATATAATGAGTAACATTTTGATATTGTGTATGTATTAAATGATATGGTATTGAATTTTTTTACTGTTTTTAAAAGAAAAATACTCTAAAATTGTGCATTTTTAATTGGGTTAAGATATAAATTTATTTTAAAAGTTTTCATTCAAGAGCAATATTACCTTCAGTTTTATCAGGAGCAATGTTGTTTAAGAAATACGTTGACTGTTAAAAAAATTGATGTTGACTTTTAACAATTTAACTGTAAGAATAATATTGCTCCATTTTAAACTTCCAAAACAATCCGCTTGTTTGGCAAAGCGTTGAGGAGAGGCAAAACACGTTCAACAGCGTTTTTTGGCAAAACGTGATAATATCCTTCACATATTTATCTCGACTTGCGTAAAAATATTTCTCTACCGTGTTTTCAAATAGATACAATATTATTCATAAGTAAAAACTTCCAGAGTAAATTTTCCCATTAAATTTTTTATTTATTTCTAGAGAAATCATAAAAAGATTAAAAAAAATGTCATTTCATGCTCAATAATCTGATGGTAAAAAGGAAAAAAAATTTCAAAATTTGGAGTATATTAGATCCAGAACAATAGAGATAGGCACATGAAAGATCATGAGTTCATCAGGTTAATTAATTTGGGTATCTCTCATTAATGTCACTTCATTATCTTTTCGTTCATTTCTCGACACAAATGGAATCATTTTCAGTGGGAACTATCAGATATGATACACTCACACTTGGATGTGTACAAGTGGTGGGAAGGTGAAGTTTGCTAGATTCACATTTGGATGTGGGCGCATAACAGAAGTAAATTTTCTCTTGGGACTTCTGGTGTTGCTGGTCTTGGATGATGTGGGTGCATAGTCATCGATTATGGGACAACAGTGACTTTTTTTGCCAGAAGATTTTTACAGAAAATTAGAGGCAGAGGTTTCAGCTGTGATGGACAAAAGATCAAAGCGTGTGAAGGATCCATTTGGTGGTATAAATCTTTGTTATGAGACAAAAGGGGCTGAAGATATTGGAGCTCCCACCATTACTGTCCATTTCAAAGGTGCAAGTGTGAAGCCAGATGAAGTTAACACATACATTTTTGGTGCAAGATGAAATTGAGTGCTTTGCTTCTGAAGATACTTCAGAAGAAGCCATTTATGGAAACTTGGCCCAGTTGAACATGCTGGTTGGTTATGATCTTGAGCAGGCTCTTGTTCCCTTCAAGCCTGCAGATTGTACCAAGCTCTTATCCGGAGAAATCAAAGGCCAGAGAAATTTCTGCGGATTTTCAGAACAAAAAATACAGTAAATTTCAGGTTTGGGGTACCCCTCTCACATCCTTAAAATGGATATGAGGGGTCATTTCTTACGTTAATGCTTTCCGGCGACCCATTTTTTCTTCGGAGGGACGTGAGAGGGGATGTAATAACACCATTCTTGCAGTAAAGTGCATATTTGAGAATGCCATCTACTAGTTACATGAGATGATGATTTAATGCACTGAATTTAGGACTGCTTTGTTAGTAACATAATTGACATGGCAAGCACTGTAACCAAACATAGTCACCCGTGCACCAAGTAAGTCATGAATTTCTGATTCTGATCTATGAATGTGTCATCAACCAAGTCACTTTTACAAATAAGTCACTTCTTTCATCAGTTTCCCAAACACAAATCACTTTTACAATCTAACTTATTTTCAATCTCACTTCTCCATAAGTACTTCTGCAAATAAGTTACTTATCCCACCACGTTCTCAAACGGACCTATATGAAGGTGAGTCCTGCTCCATTACTCGCTTGCTTGACACTTCATCGTGTATTCTTATCACTGAACTAGTCTCGAATGTGTACATTCACATTTTTCAGGAGACAAAAGCTCAAATAATTGACTTCCTTTTTATTTCTCACTCCTTTTTCATTTTCGTTTCTTAATTATGGTAGGCTGAGTTTATAGCTTTAGCCATAGGGCGTAAATCCATCGTTTCATGCTTACCCTATTAATCTAGATAGGCAATTAATGTTTAAAGAATAGATCAACCATAAGTCCATGATATACAGATATTATATTTAAAAAATAATAATAAATCCTTTTATTAATTATCTTATTTATTAATTTGAAGATATTACATATTTTTCAGCCCTTTTAAACTTGTCTTCCGATTGTGCTTCAAAAGATTAGTTACAAATACCACTTTATTTGATCCCTTTGATCTTTCCAAAAGTGCCTTCCAAAATCAACATAATATCTCAAAAAAGAGACTCAATCACTCAAATGTATAATTAGAGTATACAATGAGAAATTATAGGGTAGAAAATGACGATAATTTTATGTTGCTCACCTATCACTGCAACCATTCAGAAGTTGAATCCCATCCTTCATCTAATGATATATTATGTACCATTGACACCTATATATATATATATCCATCTGCCTATTTTTCCAAGATAGACATTGCGCAGGCCGAGATAAATAGCACAAGACTGAATTAATTTTGTGGCAGTGGAATACAATTTATCAACTACAATTTCAATCCTACCAGTATACACCTTCCAAAATAAATAGAAATTGAAAAAGATAAAAAGGAAAAGGAGTAAAAAAAAAAAGGTGTTCATAGAAATAATAGGCTAGGATGCCAGGAGACATTATCAAGGCTTCCACAACTTCATTGTACCATCATCACTATAAGTTGCCACAAGATTCCTATGAGGATGATGAGTCACACCTATAACTTCCTTCTCATGGACCTGCCATTAGCCACAAAAAAAAAAATTGAAATATTACTTGGGAAACACAAACACACACACACTCCTTTGCTAGCATCTTTCATTTGGCAGCGTGTAATCATAACAAAAGGAAAGAAAGAAAGAAAAAACAACCCAATGTTTTAAAACATGATTGTATCATCGAGTCGAATCACGCAGAATGCATAAAAAACCATCTGACCACCCTAACTGTGCTTCATTCAATTAAAAAATAGATATCTTCAATGGATACACAATCTACGCACCTTGAGTACTGCAACTCTTTCGTTTGCAGGAAACATATCCACACTTTTAACACCAGCCCTCAATATAAAGAAAGAAGTGGCAACTAAAAGCCTCTAATTTACCCTATTATATGATACGTACATGCAGATACGCTATCAGAAATAAATAACACCACCAACAACAAAAACAAAAGTAAAGGTACCTTCATTAGATGCTCCAATTTGCCAGATTGGTAGCTGAAGCAATACATATTCCTGAATTTTATTCGCAGATAACATGTGAGAATAAAACAACGTTGTTTAGAATGAAATAACTGAGAGTCGGAATGAAAAGGGTATGACAACTACTGAATTGAAGATATTCATAGCCAATTTTTTCGAAAGAAGTGGTCAGAAGGAGCTCCCTTTCCACCATAACAGTGACAAATTATAATTTTGGGAAAGTAAAGAGCAGACAAAGCTCTTGCAAGTAAAAAAAGATATAGAATTGTGAATCATAATTGGGCTCTATAAGATTCTTTATCTGTTTTTATTATTGGCCAAATCACTCCATAAGATTCGATGAACATCATTGTCTATGAAATTGCGTGAATGAATGAGGTTATAGGTTATAGGACATATATCTGAAAGTACCTGTCTTCGCCAACACAGTATATCCATTCCCCTTTAGGTGAAACACAAGCTGCAACAAAGTCTCCACCTTCTCTTTTACCAGATGAGAAGCTCTTCACAACCTGCACCAATATCAGGGAAAAGAGGAAAACGCATAATGAGAAGAACAGGATATAAAAGCAGGCTTTAAAATGCTACAATTATTCAGTCTTTTTGACATTGTAGAGAAACATTTTTATCTTTTTACGTTCGAACTAGTAGTTTGTAAAATAGATGACAAGTGATGATATGAATAACAGGAAATTCTTGGTTACTCTATGAGTAGTTGAGCACCACCTCATTTATACACTTACCAATAAAAGTACACCCACTCAATTTTTATTCTTTTCTTTTTTAAAACTATTCCACTCTCATATTCTCTCCCCCATTTTCCAATGCACTTTTCTCAAATTTCCCCTATTCTTCACCGCCCATGTCCTTCCTCCCATTTTTCTGACTCTCATTTCTCTTTTTCCTCTTCTCTATCATTATCCTTTGCCAGATTCCATGCTTCCTCTACCCTCATTCTTCCTTCCACCAATTGTTTTGTTTACAAAAGATAGAAATTTAAAAAATTACTGACAAGTAGACATATTTATAGAATTGGTATTCTATAAGAAAGTAAACAAATGGGGTGCTCCTCATATGGTATCAAAGAATTTCTCTAACAATAACAGCAGCTGCACTTCACATTCACAAATAGGATGAAAGACAAGGGGAAGCATTCCCCAACTAAATCTGAAACAAAGTACTGGAACATTTAAAAAAGAAACAAAACAAAAAAAAATGGAAAAACATTGTCATCGGTGTTAACTCTAGCACTGGAACAGTGAGTTGGGAAAAAATATGATGTCTGATATATACCTGCCCCTGAAGTGTCATGATGTATATAGAAGATGTTTTATTACATACAACAATGTGATCGGTATTCTTTGGGAAAATATGAACAGAGTTAACAGAAGCATCACCCCCCTACAGTCCAAAAGGAACCAGATATTAGGTAGAATATATTTGCAGGAAAAATGAATGAACAAAACTTGATGGAAAAGAAACATAATGACATAATTATCTGACGACTTGCCCTCAAAGGAGGAGGTGGCTTAAATGTCTGTATGCAATCTGTAGACTTCAAATCCCAGACCTACAAATATAGAGAACACAAGTCATTTCTCAGGAACTAAGGAGGACAAAAAGCACACACCCACTGTAAGTTTTGAAGTTTGAAGTACTGACCTTGATTGTACAATCACTGGAGGCAGTAATAACACGGCTTCCGTCACTTGTGAAAATTGCATCATTCACATAAGAAGAATGGCCACGAAATTCTTTCAATAGTTTGCCAGATTTTAGGCCATGGATTCTACATGTAAGGAACAACAATCGCACTAAGTAGCTGTTAATATCTTATTGAGCAATACATACAACAGCGACATTGTTGTGATCCGTGCTTAAAAATTTGACAGTTTTACATACATAAAGGCACACATGATTTATAGTTGAGGTACTATAATAGATGGGGGTGGGATTACAGAAGAGTAATGAACCAGATCTAAGATGACAAAAACTATAAAATAAAAGCAGCAGCAAAAGTCCCGTTCATGTGGGAAGATAATTTGTGAAATAATAATATGAATTTTTAAGTGTTTATTTATGCTAATCTTTGACGCATTATTTTGTCAGTAGGAGAACTTAGAAAATGTTTCAAGTGTTTGGAAAGGTAACACAATAAAATCCCATATGGCATGGTTCCAAAGTGCAAGCCAATTCTTATACGCCAAGAAACCAATTACCACATTCTAGCTTTTCATGCCAATTTGAAAAAATATAGTCAGAATTCCAATTTGACTCAAAACAGGGAGGATTAAACTCATTGCTATAAACCCATTATTGAACTGATAACATGTTAGTATATCTTTGACCTTGAACAATAGCAATAGATGAAGACCCAAACCCATTATTAGTTCATATCAAGGAAGTCAGGCAAGGAAAATTGTAAAAATGAAACCTTGCTGTGCTGTCAAATGAAGTACTTAATAGCTGGCTTCCATCACGAGAGAAGGAAATACTTGTGACGCCCTGGGAATGAGCACGTTCAAGACGCCGCAAACATTGACCAGTCCTTATACGCCAAACCTAGAATGAGATATAATTACATATATGAACATTTCACATATTAACAATTAAAATGATCACAATATTAACAACCTTGAATATCAGCAACTGGACACTGAAATAAACAGGAGAAGGAATCAATTAATGTAAGTACATGCAGAACCAGAAAGTGGGATCAGGTATTAAAAAATGCGAATATTTAATTGTGTTATTGTATAAAATTAGCATAAAAAATACACTGCTCATGTACCGCCTACAATTTTGTCCTAGTTAGTTTAATCTTATAAAAGAGTAGTGCTGGAGATTGAGGGTTAAGCTGAGATCTCTAACAGCTCTTTTTTGAGTTAGTTCACAGTTATTTTAACTTCTATTTTGCCTTACTTGAACCATTCTCAGTTTTTGGAACAGAGATTATGAGTTCCGTTTTAAGACTTTTCAGGGTGTTGTTGAAGTCTCTCCCCTACCTATATGGGTACTCAGAGTACCATTGAAATGAGTAAGTTTTAGATTCATTTTCCTATCTTCTTGCAACATATTTCTTCAAGTACGTCACTGTAATTCTGAAAAGTTAATTAACATTAGACATGGAAAATTACCGATTTACTATATGCTAAATGAATGAATAGCGCATTAAGAAGATGACTATCTTCCTATCATATTTAGTAATAGCACGCTATAGCTTGAAGAACAATGCTATAGTGCATTGCCATGTGAGTAGCATTACAATGTTCATATAGCCCGAATACAGCAGTGTTATAGGAGCTACTTTTATGCAACTATACTTCACACTACATTATACCGGACTATAACAACCATACTTGAAGTGATTTTGCAAAGGCTACTTTGGGATCATCAGCATTGACTGATTTTTATTTACCAGATATGGCCTCCCGCCTGCTCTTGATATAGTTGATGGAACAGATAAAAACCTCTAACAACAAAGAGGAAACTAAGGCAAAACTTAATAATGGTCATTACGATATCAAAACACTAAGAGGACTTTTAGATATATTAAGAAAAGATTAGACTCAAGAAGTTTGTAAGAAATTTTGGTTTAAAAAAAACCAAGAGTCTTGTAAGAAATTGATGTATTTTATAATTTAAGTATTGAATGCGATTTTTTCATGCTTATTATGCCCTTACAAATCTTTCCTATTTTTCTGTGATTTTGATTTTGAAAATGTATCAATTATTATCAATCATACTTTAACCCTGTAAATAAATTATGGATGAGTTGAAGTGTACGTTAAATGTACAAAGCATTGTGCAATTCATGATTATGAAAACAACTGAAACAACCAGATAGATGTAAGAATTATTGTTGAAAAGATGCTGGCTTTCAACGTAACAACAAGTAGCACTTACTTTAATCTTGCCATCTTGTGATCCAGAAGCTAGCATCTCAGAGTCTCTGCTAAAATCGACACAAAGTACTGCATCATCATGCATCATGAATATTTCCTGCAATCCCTTAGCACATCAGAAATACTCAAGGCTAACGACTAGAGTTAATCATACAGTATATAAAACTTCATTTTATAGGCCAGAAAATAATGCTAACTTAGCATGTTGCTTCCTTGCTCCCAATCAAAATTTTCATTAATATAATATTCTCGAAATGCCAGAACAAGAGTGGAAAGTCGTGCTATCTCAATGATGGGAAACTGAAGAGGTAGCCTAGACATAGAAGATTATAGACATTTAACTTATTTTTATTTTATTATTTTATGTTTCAGTAAATTATTTATCAAACTTATTTAGGGTTTCCTTTACTATAATTAAAATTAGGTTATCCTCTATTTAGGTTGAAATTATTTTAATTTTTATTGTTTTGTGTTTAGGGCTTTATAAATTGACCTACGGTTATTTCTTGGTAGGCCATATAAAATTATCACTGGGAATTTTGCAGTCAAACACTCCCCCCTTTCTCTCTTTCTCCATTCATATCTTTTATTATCCGTCCGCATTCTCCCTCCCCTTTCTCCCCTTGTTCTGCACCATTCATCTTTCAAAGCATCTCAAAATGAGTAAAAGTAAAGGAAAGGGTGAAGGCCACAGGAGAGTTAAGTGAAAAACTGATAATATGTGCAAGATATTGAAAAAGGTAAAAGAAGTTTAATTTTACAAATATAACATACGTCAGCCTGGTACTGGAGATCTTTCTTCAGCTTTCCACTAATGTAGTCCCATACCTATAGATATCCAAGATTCCAGAAATCAGAAAGAAAGCACATGATGACAAAAAGGTTTCATTAAAAAATTTTACCACAAGTCCACAATGTGTACCTCAATAAATCCATCAACCGAGCAAGAGACAAGAAACTGCCCATCTGGTGAAAAGCGGGCACATTCTGCATGACTTTTTGTGCCAAACTAAACAAGAACATAAGCAAACACAATTATTGGATTATAAGCCCACCAGCATGACAACAAAGAGGGACATCAATAAATATTGATTTTTCACATGTAGGGTCAAAGCAAGTGTATTAATAGAAATCAAGGTCTCAAGAAAAACATTTCAGGTAACGTGTTAAAACAACTACGATATAAATTACACTAGTAAATAGCAAAATCTTGAAACAAAAGCAGTAAATGATAGGAGTTAATCCATTCTTGATATAATAAAAGCACATAAACAATGTGGCACAGGTATGAATCATACCTTTATTGTGTGAGAAATAGTAGTTGGATACATGTCATCCACATCTTGCTTCATAGCAGCTGTCCCACGAAACAAGTCAAACTGTGTTCCGGGAGGAAGTAACCCTGAAAGTCACAAAGAAAAGCATAATTCAACTTAACTTACATACATGGAAAATTTAGGCGTCCCAAAGCATCAAAAAAGAGTATTTCACTCTACTTATTTGAATTCATCATGGTAACTGAAACACTGTAATTAAATTGATTCTTTGCACCTTTAAGAAGAAATGAAGAAATGTCCATATTATACATGTTCCAGAAATGAAGGAAATTAAAGAAAATAGTGAATTGCAAATGCAAGCAGAATTCGTGCAAAATATCACAAATATAAACCATCTTCATTTCAGACAAAATTTGTCATAGTAAGTTAATGCAGAATAAATCTGTCTGCAGAAACACACCTTGATGCTGCTGCCACTTCAAAGCCTGACCAATTAGAGCCATTAATCGGGAAGGTGGCACTACAGTAACTTCTGCTGCAAGAGCTGTAACAAGCAAAGGTGATGAAAAACGCAGTTGTTTGAAGTAGAAGCTAACCACATTAATAAGTACTTGAACAATAAGGAGTAAAAATTGGAAAATCCATCAGGCTCTAGTTTGTCCTAAGGAATATATCTTCTTCCAGATTATTATGATGACCTTTACTGACACATTTATGAGGAACAACTCTGATATGAAACCACTATAATGATATGAAAAAACAGGAATGAAGAGGTCTCTCAAAACACCCCATTTCAATGTCCCCAACACCTCTTACCAACTTGGATAAATTAGACTAGCATATCAAACTGCTCCAACCCTGGCAGGTAAAATGTAGAATTTCCAGCCTTGGGTATCCCATGAGTACCCATGCTACTCAACAATGACTAAGCATGGTTCTTCAATTTTCAAGAGCAAATTTCATTTTAAAATTAAAAATCTTAAAAAACAACTCAACAGGAACAGAATATGATAACAAACAGTATCCCCACCACCAATCAAGGGGAAGCATTAACTTTTTCCAATCAAGAAATATGCATTTAATATCATTGCAGCCAAACATCACAACTGCGCACAGAAGCTAGGAAAAATGTAGGAGAATACCTTGGGCAATTTGAGCACGACGCTTCTCTTTTGTTGAGTCTTGATAAGCCTATCACATAGTCACAATTATTTTTCATAAAAAGGAACAAACAACACATTCAAAACATGCCACTCTGTAGTCCAGAGCTGAAGAGGATGCCAAATTTTCTTCATGTAGAACTTACTAATTGATAAGACAATGACCTATAAGCTACTTAAATTACAAGCTGAAAAAACGGGACATATTAGGATTTTTACATAGGACTGCTTGAAAGGATAACGAAAATAAGATCATATTCAAAATACGATGCTTATACATCATGAAAAGCATAAAGAACAATTAAACTTATACACCATGTAATAAGAACATGTGAATGCACACATGAACAATTCCTGCAGAAAACATATTTTTTTAATTTGGAAAGATCACGTTTCAAGCAAATATAGGGATATTATACTTATTCCTTTACTTCAACAATCATTTCAATCGATACCAAACAATTTGGTCCCAATATTTCCAATGTATTTATCTAATTAAAAATTAAAAACATTTTACATTAATACAAGTCTACATACTCTCAAATTCAATCATAATTTTTAATATGTAATATTATAGTTATTAATAGGCATATCCTTAGCAACAGAAGTATCAATCTGAACCATTAGAAAAATGAATAACAGAAAGCAGCTTCCAACCTCATTAGGGTCAAAATATGTTCTAACAAGGAGATGTTCAAGCCGCAAATATCTTTCAGGCTGTTCTTGTTTCATGACACCCATCACCTGTGTTTGCCTTAGAATTGCTCGAGCAGTATCCAGTTCTCGAAGTTCAATCATTTCCAATACAATCTGCAACATTCAATGAAGATTGAAGCACTAGTTAACAGACTGAAATATATGGAAGCTAACTGTTATTGACAATGATGCATCCTAACATGATTGATGGAGAGCATCTGTTTCTTCTGCTCAATAGGCTTTATCTTCCTCCCACCACCCCTCCCTTCCCTCTCTACAAGAATGATGGAATCACTGATCAAACCTAATTTTCCTTCTTCATATTTTCTTATTTTCTACCCCTGTACCCTCAGTTGATGAGTAAATGAACTTTTCCTCAATGTGATGTTTACCAACTCTCTAAACAGGCTAAATAACTTATCCCTCTCATTCATATTGACCCTCTCAATGTAGTTTGGGGTCCTTCAAATATTAAAAATATCAGAGGTGCAAGCTTGTCATTTTGTAGATCCCCACACTAGATTGACATGTGAAAATTTTGTTACAAAGTGATCAGAAATTGCTACTATTTTCACAACTTTCACAAACTAATTCAAACCAGATTCCATGCTTCCATTCAAATTTTCAGAGCGCGTGTTTGGCAACAACTTTTTGTCTTTTAGCTTGCAGACTCTAACATTTGGTAACTCCTTTTAAAATACATTCTGAGCAAAAAGCTCCTTTTTAGCAGAATAAATGCACTCTGAATTCAACGTTTATCCAAACATAAATACATGCCGAACAAAATGCATTCTCCCAACGATTTTCCAAACGGGTACAGAGTTGTAATGGTAGAGAATTTTTTATAGCTACCCTTGGCTATTACCAAATCTATCTAGGATTCTCTATCAAATTTAATTCACTATTGCTCCAAACACCCCTCCCTCCAAAAAAAATGGCAGGAGGTGGGAGAAGGAGCAACATATGTGATCATAAGGATGCGTTCAATGATTTAAAATGTACTTCACTCCATCAACTCCATAAAAAGCTTCATAAAAATTTCAGACAATACAAAAGATTACATACCTAACAGGTTTATCACACAAAAAAAAACATATCTAAAAGATCAATTTCCGGTTTTTCATAGAATCATCTAGGGAATATTGACCGAAATTCTTCAGTCAGTTTGCTTTTTAAGAAATGCCCTTATTTGAACAAACCTCTTGTGGAGGATTTCAAGCCTCTGGTCAAGTTATAGTTCTCCGTCTCACCAAAAGGCATTGTTTCGGTTTACTTGCTCTCCAACAGCACCAGACATCTTTTTCAACTTTCCTTTTTTCGTCAAATTAACTTGTGCTTATTTGTTTCTACATAACAAAAGTGAAGTCATTTGGCCCCAGTATTTCTGCCTTGCACGTGAACTTTCCTCCCTCCTACCCCACATAAATCACCGTTTTAAGGTTCTCCAAACACTACAGCATGATAGGTACACAAACCCTTGGAGAGCCTTCCCCCAAAAGCTAGCTGTTGAGGTAGGAGAGCCAAGAGCTTATATACCCCATCAAGCAGCCCATACTACTCGATGTGGGACTTTGCCCATACAAAGTCCCTATCAATGCACCCTCCCCGGAGAGCCGACGTCTCGTCGGCTGCACTCCACGGCACTTCACTCGGCCTCCTGCCGGTCAGAACCCTCCGTGGGTAGCCCTCTCACCAACGTCGACAACAGGCTCTGATACCAATGATAGGCACACAAACCCTTGGAGAGTCTTCTCCCAAAAGCTAGCTGTTGAGGTAGGAGAGCTAAGAGCTTATATACCCCATCAAGCAGCCCATATTACTCGATGTCGGACTTTGCCCATACAAAGTCCCTATCACAGCACAACTTTTCCGGTTCTAATCCCGACTTTCTTGTCCTCGCTCGTTTAATGCCAACCTACAATTTCACTCAGACAAAGTGCCCAGCAAAATTTCTCAAGCAAACCACAAGCTTTGTAGCACTAACTAGATAGAAAGTCAATAGGATTGATTTAAGTTTGTTATAGAAGCCACAGGGGATTCAAATTCATTATTCAATCAAACAAACATGCAAAATACCTGCTCATACAAATCCTCCAATTTATTCCTGGGAAGCTTAAGTTGAGCCACTTGAGGCAAAATTGCATCCCACCTTCCACTATTAATATCAGCAACAAACGTCTCAATGCTATCTACAGTATTCAAAGAGACCTGACACTCATTCTGCAAAGTCTGAAATGACTGGTGCAGGGAATTTTCTTTGCAAAACTGGAGTACGATTTTGATGACACTGCAAAAACAGTTCTCATGTAATTGAAAACAAATGAACTAATAATCTGACAAAAGCCCAAAAATTTCGTGCATTCCCCAGGGGAGGGGGGACGAAACTCACTCTCGTGCTTCGATTTCAAGAGTAGACATAGCTTCAACTGGTCAGAGAGGTCCACGGTTTCAAAGCAGAACCAGAGAGCGATTAAGTACGGTTTTCCGCTGAAGTAATAGAATCTAAAGGAATGCCAGGGAATGTGAGAGGAAGGGAGTGAACAGTGACCAAGTCAGGAGAGCTGTTTCATGCTAGAGATGGTGGGGGATTCAGTTCGAGCATGAATCAAAGGAGCTTCTCTCACACTTAACATTTGAGGGTTCCGATTTTGTTCTTGCTCGGTTTTTCTTTATACTCAGACGTGTATATATCGGGTCGGCGTCTGCAGATCGATTTTGCATTTGCCGCTGAGGTTTTGGAGGGGACTAGGAATTTCCTGTTTTCATCCCCAAATCCATTATTTACTGAAATAAAATTCTTTTCGTATATTTATTTTAATATTATAATCGTTCTTTCAACAAATTATTCAAATAAACCCTACGTAGTGTGAGTGAAAGATTTTAATCTGCATTTTAAAAAATAACTTTTATTTGAAATATATGAAATGTTTCAATTGAGAAGCTATCAAGCATAAGCATTTGATGTTGATATTAAAGGGATTTAATTCTTCACTTTTAGTCAATTATCATCTTTGTAATAGCCTTATAGTCCCATTGGGCAACATTTCTTCTGCGCTTAAAAACAAATTCAACAATTTTTTTCTGTAAAACGAGATAATTCTTTTATATAATTATCTTAACTTACGTAAAAATACTTTTTTACCATGTTTCCAAACGGATCAAATAAAAGGGGCAAATGCACATTTGGTACACCAACTTTATACAAGAAAAATTCCAATTTGATTTCTTCATTTTATTTTATGAAATTTCATTTATTTCCCCAACTCTATTGCAATTATTTTTGTTAATATCACTTTAAAAAAATAATTTAGGTACTAAATAAACTCCAAAATTTTTACCGTAAGGATGTAATTAAAAGAATATCTTTAAGTGTTAGATAAAACTTAATAATATATCCCCTAACCTAAACATTTATTTCTATGCATATAACCAGAAATAATCAATTTTATTTTATATGTATAAATCAAACTATAGTGATGGAAAAAATTTAATAGATTGTTTGGAAATTAAAGATGCCTAAAATTATTTGCAGCCTAAGGCTTGGCCGTTAGATCTATCAAACGATCTGAATCAATTCATGGCGGAGGCCAGAAAAAGGAAGCGGAGGCTAATGAGAGGCAACGGCGTCCGCGGCGACGAGAGCCAGCACATGATAAGTAAAAGGTTGGCCTTTTCACACTGTCTTCTCATCCCTCTCCCTCTCTCGTTGCCCTTTTTCATAATCTAATTGTTTAACGGCTTTGCAAATCTGTTAGAAGTGTTTTGTTAGTCCCCAATTCTCAGCTCCGTTGTCCAAATCCCTTCAAAGCTAGTGCTGATTCGATAAAACTTTCACAACTATCTATAGCTACTGGTTGTATGCCTGGTAGTTCTTAAATTGTGAAATACTTTTTTTCCCATTCAGAAGCATCATTGGATTTCGAAACAAAGGTTACTTGAGATTAGAAAGTCGAAGAGGGGAGCATCAAGGTGAAACTGCTGTTGAACATTGTCTTCAAGATATTGTACCCTTGAGCAAGAATACGAAGTGGTTAAATTATTAATTTTTGAGCCCCAATTGATATGACAGAATTGAAGCCATTGAGTTGAACACTTTAATAAGCCTCTTTGAATTTGAAGGACATAAATAGAGTTGCTGATGTTTCTTGGCCGCAAAAATTGCTTTATTTCATTGTTCTTTGGATATTAATGTTTTGTTATATTATTGGGAAGATTTTTTTTTTATCAAATGTTGTAGTGGAGAAGAGATAATTCTCATGCTGGTTTTTGTCTATGGCCACTGCGATATGCGTTAAAGATGTTGCTTTTAGG
>JANTPZ010043291.1:2602-24408 GCA_025593235.1 Vachellia pachyceras | reverse complement strand
TTATTAGCTTATGCCCCTGGAGTTCAACTATGTGCACCAACCATCAATGAAGATTTTAATTTGTAGCAGTATGATAGATAAATCTCTTTTTGGCTTTTGCCCATGAGCATCATGAATAAGAGAAAGACATTATTGGAGCGTGTTACCACCTACTAGAAGCATCGTCTTCAAGCATTAATTTGATGATAGATCCACTTTACATACAAACCCGAGACTGATTTGCATACAAAAGGAATTGGGCATAGATGCTTCAACTATAGTCGATTGGTATGGCAAGTTGAGTGACGTGGGAGCCTTCAAAGATACAGTAGCCAGAGTTACTGATTGCAATGATGCACTTGGAGAGGAAGAGGAAAAAAGAAGATTATGAAGAAATGTTTGTATTGTTGTGTGAATCAAAATTGTATAGTTTAACTCACTTCATTCCCTTGTAATTTTTTGTTTTGGCAAGTTGAGCACCTAAAGTTTAGAGGTGTCAACTTGAGGGGGGTGTTGGAAGTATGAGTTGGTTAAAGTAGTTAGTGTTAACCACTTAGTTAATGACCCAAAAGTCTATATAAAAAGGTTATAGTGAATTGATTTAGTGTGTGACTGTATAATCATCACCACACTGTGAGAGGATGAAGAATCCCCACCAAGAAGGGGAGGATAACTTGGGTCTCCCACTTCAAGAGTCCCCAAAATGGGGTTAGTTCATCTCCCTCAAGAAGAGGGTAGATAATTGTTATACCCAAATGGGTTTCTAATGATACATTCAATTTCTCAATCTATTTTTCTTGATTTGTCAACATATATATATATATATATATATATGAAAATGAATGAAAATGAAGTTCGATCCTGTGATTTAGTATTTTTAATACAAGGTTAGGCATGTATCGCATTGTATTCCACTCATATTTTGATACATTTCAATTTTTGTAGGTTATACGACTTTGATTGCAGAAAACTATAGTGGGATATGGCTGGGATAGCGATCGTTTTAATTAGCTGTATAATTTCAAACCCTACTCTACCTTTAGACTAAAGCTTGTAACAATCAAAAGCAAAGGTTTTCTGTTATAGTGTGTGTGTATATATATATGTATATCAATCATCTTCATGGATCAGCTTTTGAAAGTCTCATTAGAGCAAATAGATAAAGATAATTAATTGTAGCTGGAAGATATGGTTCATCATAAGCTTGCATTTATAGACAATGTTTAAAATGCTAGATTTGGAATATATTTAAGTATCACAGTAATAGATACTGATAATAATATTATATTATATGCTTGAAAGATGGATCTCACCACTCATGCTCACAGATTTCAAATAAACTGATACAAATGTCAGTTAGATATCATATATTAATCACCTCCCATATCTCTTCTTCACTTGGGGATCCTCAATGTTCCGTTGAATAATCACATGGGAATTGAACTGTTTATTTAATTACTATAAATTATACATGTATATATATGTATGAGCGATGTGTAGCAGAAGAAGTAATAAAGGCAGCGTAAAACATGAAACTCCCAAGGAGAACCAAGCTACACATATGTAGCGAAACCTTGGAAACACAAAAATTCTGTTAACAGTCACCATTGGCTTTCATGGTTTTTTGTGATGAATTTGTAATTTGGCTGTCAGACATGGATCTAACTCCCATTAGAATCCACTCACATGCAAAGGCAGACACGAGACACACGACACATGATACGATATGATATGATTTGATATATATATATATATGCACATGTACATGAGATCTCTCTCTCTATCTCTATCTGTCTGTGTACACAAAGAATCTTGAGCACCAAGCTTTTGTCAGGTTTGATGACCACTGTGGTTGCTTTCGTTGGGGCTCTCAATCAAAGTCATTGTGGAATGTGGATGACCTACCTCTCTACATGTATAGTTTCATGCTTTTAAGGAGGGGACCATCCATTATGGGAACACAAAGAAAGATACACACAACAATTAAACTAAACAACCCTCCTCCATTATATATAATTCATGTTTCTGATGATCTGCTCCGAGCTAGCTCTCTTCAATATATATACACACACACCTTATAGCAACCTAGCTTCTTCTTCCACGCTTCACAATGAAATCCAACTAGCTAGGGTTTCAAATTAAAGGAGCCACATGCATATGTCTGAGAGAGAGATATAATTATGGAATTCACTGGAGTTGTATACTAAATGTGTAGGAGTGTCGTGTTAATGACATTAATAGAGATAGAAAAAGAAGAACAAAAAAGGAAAGGAAAGGGGGTTTGTGAGCCCTGGAAAAAAAATAAAGCTGTCTAGTGCTGGATAAGAAGAAGACATTGGGGGGGCCCACGAGAGAGAATGAAGGATTATTATCTTATCTCACATCCCATGCACTTTACTGTACATTCATGTCCTTTCACATCTCCCGCCTTCTTCTCTTTGAATAGTAAGTAAAAAACTGGAGAAGACTTGCTGGTTGATCTGAAAATCAGTGATCCGATCGCTTGACCGACCTGATTATATTCCCAACCCGAAAAATTATGACACGCGATGAACGATTTGGGGTGAACCGGTCTAACACGAGGCAAACTGATATTAACCCGGGTCAAGCTTATTTTTTAAAAAATATGAATTTTTTATTTTTAGTATTAATGAACTTATACTATATGAATTTATTGTTTTAGTTTGTCATCGTATTGATAATTTCTCACTTTTATTTTTTTTGGATATTACTCAATCAAACTACTACTAACTATTATGTTTTAGTATTTTGTTATTTTATTATTTTGTAGTTTTTTAATGATTGTAAGAATAAACATATATTGTCAATATTGTATTTTATAATTGTTACAATCAAACTATTGTGTGAGACAAGTATGTAACAAAACATTATGTATTTAGTGTCCTTTTTTATTTAAATATTATTATATTAATTTGTTCATAATTAAATATGAGTATTTTCATTAAATTATATTATTTTAATATAACCGGTCTGACCCATGGGTTGACCCCAATCTAACACTCTAACCCTTAATCCACTGTCTCAATCGGTTCAAGATCTAGTCCGAGTTTTAATACATTACTTCTCAAAAATGCTAAACCAAATTAGGGCTCATAAGTCACAGCAAACAGTTACTTTAAATCTCATTACAACTTTATTGGTAAGTAATTTGAAGTACTCTTTAAATTTGGACACATGTTATGATCCTTTTGAACCCTTCAATTCCAACTCACATGGATTTGTCCAGATTAATACAATATTTGCTACTTTAAATTTATCATTTTAGCTTTGACCTCTTAAATTTAAATTCAGTGACTTTAATTCTTCAAAGGAAAAAGGATTTGGATTTTTATTATGTTATAGGAACCTATGTTTTAAATAAAATGAAATTTGAGGAATCAAAATTTGAGGGACCAAAATAACAATTAGAGAAAATTCTGGGACCAAAATTTATATTAATCCAATTTTTATAAAAAAATGCTAAGCTAAATTATGCTCACATCCATTCACCTGTAAAAATTCTATTTTTAATGTGAAAAAATAAAATATATATATATATATATATATATATATAAAGACCTTGGAAAGCAAGGAGCACAGGCCGAAGGACCGGTGAACAGTGGTGGGCCTCACATCACACACAGAACCCTTGACGGCGACTCTAATAGGTGCCCGCACTGCCCGCGTTGCCCAACTTGTCGCTCACACATTTTTGTCGTATTACCCCAACGCTGTCGTCGTCTTCTTTTTTGTTTTAAAAAATAAAAATTAAAGTGAAGCATTGAAGCACAAACCAACCGAAGACCAGAGTCAAAAGAAATTTCACAACCCAGAAAACCAGTTACAGAATAGAAGCATCTGGAAATTATATATTTACTAATAAAACTCTTATATCATGAATATTTACAATAAGATTTAGAAAAATTCCTAAATAAAAAGATTAAAATTTAAATAGAACTGAAAGATAATTAATTTTCTAGTTTGATAGGTATTCATTATTTGCTATTAATTAATTGAAAAAAAAGCTAAAGTTTGTTGGGAGGTGTTGTCGTATTCATGGCTCCCCTTGTGTGCGCTCCTGTCCATTATAATAGGATGGAACATAGCCTCCACAATTAACCGGTTATACGTCGTCGTTCCATAACAAGAACGTTAAAGAAAGCTATATTATTATTCCAAGTTGAAGGAGTAGTCAACGTTGAATTTCCATTTGTGCTCACATATACCAATATATTATATATGTAAGGTTCGTTTCTCTGTTGCTTTCCCTTTCATGTTTCCTTCTGTTAGGCAGCACCAAACACCACCACACTACTCTTGTTTTTTCTTTTCCTTCTTCTCCTATCTCATTGGTTTTATCAACACAAGCTCCTTTCCCTATGCTTGGATGGAGAGAAGATGAGAGAGCAAAGGAAATTTGGAGAGAAAATGGGGGAGAAATGGGTTTTCCCCTGCTTGGATAGAAGAGAAAAAGTGGGAGAAATGAAAAGTTGGAGAGAAAATGGGGTGTAGGTCTCACCACATTTTCTTTTTTTTATAACAAAAAGCTCATCTACATCCCAGAATCACTCTGCAAAGCCATATTCATAAACTCCAACGGATGACTGAGAAAAATGATACCCTCCGCCATATTCAAAGCATGCTTGGCCATTACATCTGCCACCTGATTCGTGCTACGATTGCACCAGACAACGCTTGCTTCCCAATCATTCTCGAGCCACCGCTGAATTTCCTTGATCAAATCCTCCTCCTGATGCGTTTCCTCCCATCCGTGACTCAGAAGCTCCACCACCTCTTTGCAATCAGTTTCAATAATGATTCTCCTCCACTGTAAGTCCCATGCCCGTTTAAGGCCCCATAAAACTGCCCATAGCTCAGTGTGGAGACTCGTGCCTTTTGACATTCTGAATATGAAGCCATCAATCATCGAGCCATCATGACCTCGAGCAATCCCAGCGCAAGCAGAGACTTTAGAACGCTGTATAGAAGCACCATCAACATTGAATTTAATGCATCCAATATGAGGAGGCTTCTACACGCCTGTCGTGTTTGACTCCATACGGTTTATTCCTGGTTCCTGCACCGATGCTGTCAAGACTGCTCTAACCTGAGCGATAGTTTGCATGAAATCAACAGCAACATTTTGAAAGACCTACGCGTTCCGACTTAACCATATATGGCGACAACCTACAGCAAACCAGGCTCGCCAAGGGAAACCCATTATTAGAGTACTGATGCTCAGATTCCATTTTATCCATTGGGAGACATCATTTATCTTTACGAAACGTTCACGCAGCTGAAGAGGAGAGATATGCTCCCAACATTTCGAGGCAGTTGTGCAATCGCGCAACGCATGCAACGTGTCCTCCTTTCTGTTAACACATGAACCACAGCCACTGCTACTGTGCAAACCCCTGCGATAGTGCTCATGGTTAGTTAAGAGTTTGTTTCTCCCACTCAACCATAAAAAGTGCATGTAGCATTGAGGAATGAGAAGCTTCCATATCTTCCTCCATAACTCCTTCCGAATAGTATCATGCTGCCTGGACAGAGACATGTAAGCAGACTTAGTAGAAAACTTTCCATCGGTAGAGCACCTCCATACTGGTCAGTCTTCCCTACCACTGCATTCATTTGGCCTTATTTGCTCAATTGCATGAATCACCGTATTCGGTAAGATGGAGGCAAATTTATCCCAGAGCCAAGTCCCACCAAAAGATATGAAATCTCCCACCTTATATTCCTTCAACTGACTATCAATCTCCCTAACAGCATAAGAGCTTAGTTTTTCACGATAGGGGAGCCAGCGATCTTCCCAAAAACAGACACGACAGCCATTCCCGAGTTGCCATCCTAATCCTTGGAGGGTTTTCTCCCATGTCTGTCTGATTCCTTTCCATGCTGGTGACTCAACCTTTCGCCGCCTTACTTGTGGGATAATATCCTCTCCACATTTGTATTTCTCTCGAATAAATTTCACCCATAATGCATCTCTACGAGTGACCAAACTCCAACCAAGCTTTATCATAAAAGCACTATTCTGTTTCCTAGCTTGACGAAGACCTAAGCCTCCTTCATCCTTCATTTTACAAACATCTTCCCAGGCTACTAAATGTACTTTCCTCTTCTCATTTGTACTACCCCAAAGGAAGCTACGGTTTCTCTTGTCAATTTCATTACAAATACTGACCGAAAGCAAAGTTGTCTGCATCGTGTAATTTGGGATGGCTGACGTTACCGAAGATACTAAAGTGTGACGGGCAGCTATCGATAAATTACTAGCTTTCCAATTCGTAAGGCGCTCATCCATTTTATTTAGTACATATTAATATGTGCTTTTAGACACTCTCTTGTGGTGGAGAGGAGTCCCTAGATACTTGCCCAGATCCGAGGTGGGTGTAAAACCCAAGAAAGTACTGATTTCCTCGCGCCTTGTATGATCAACATTAGATGAGAAAAAGATCCTTGATTTAGCATTGTTGACTTTCTCCCCCGACGTGACACAGAAATTGTCCAAACACGCCTTAGTAATTGCCGCTTGTTCCAGGCTAGCTTCTGCAAATAGGATTAAATCATCTGCAAATAAGAGATGAGAAATAGTAGTACCTTGCTTCTTTACATAAAAAGGATGCCACTTTCCCATCAAAACTTCATGCTGAATGAGGTGAGCCAACTTCTCAATTGCAATGACAAAAAGGTAAGGAGAAATATGATCCCCTTGTCGGATACCCCTACTAGGATTAAAGGTAGGCCCATGAGAATCGTTCCAAAGAATCTGCATATCCACTGTTGTCAAGCAGTTATGAATTAAATCAATAAAGTTTGAAGGAAGATGCAATTCCTTTAAACAATTAATAATAAAGGACCAACTAATTCTGTCATAGGCTTTCTCTAAATATATTTTAATAGCCATGAACCCCTTCTTTTTCTTTATACTCCGCATAGAATGTATCACTTCTTGTACTAGTATAACATTATCTGATATTTGACATCCTGGTACAAAACTACACTAGTTAGGGGCAATCACATGAGGCAACACCCCCTTGAGCCGTGCTGCTAGTACCTTTGTGAGAACTTTATAGATGACATTGCACAAACTAATAGGCCGAAAATCCCAAAAAGATTGAGGTGTTTCCACCTTTGGGATCAAAGCAATACTAGTTCCATTTATGGCCTTAAATTTGTGAGGGTAACAAAAAATATCCTGCACCATGTTAACAACCTAGGGGCCCACATGTGTCCATTGGCTTTAGAAGAAGAGGGGGTTCAAGCCATCCGGGCCAGGCGCCTTTAAGGCCCCCATACTAAATAGTGCTTGTTTGACTTCTTGTGGTGAAACCATCCTGTCTAGCTCTTGTGCTTCAAGCTGTGGAATAGTGGGGAATTGCCCGCCGAAATTGATTGTATAAGGCCAAGGTGCTGAGCTCATAAAAAGCTGTTGGAAGCAGTTAGTTCCAAGAGAGGTTATCATCTAGGTGTCATAAATCCATTCACCACTTTCATTCTGCAGAGCTTCAATCTTCTTCTTTTTCCTTCTTATGTTTGTTATGGTATGAAAATACTTCGTGTTCCTGTCGCCATAAAAGAACCATTTGCAACAGGACCTCTGTATCCACATAAGTTCTTCTTGGGTCAGGCACTTCTCCAACTCAGACCACACCTCCTGTCTCTTCCTCTCCCAGAAATTATCTTGCTAAGCTTTATCATTTAACTGCTCCAATTGTCTTAAGAGATCTTCTTTCCTCCTTTCGATGTTGCCGAAAACATGCTTATTCCAGCACATAACAGCTTTTTGAAAGTGATTCACATTATCGTCCCATTTAACTTCAACATCCCAGCTGTCTTTCACAAGTTTCCCAAAACCCTCATGCATTACCCAAGGGGCAAAGAATCTGAACCTGTTGCTTCTGTAAGTTTTGTGGGCTTGTTCCTTGAGTTTTAAGAGCAGCGGGCAGTGGTCTAACTTCAGCCTTGGGAGGTGAATCACTGAAGAATAGTTGAAAAAGTCCACCCAAGCTGCATTTACAACAAAACAGTCAATACGACTCCCAGAGTTGCCACGTCGCCAAGTGTAGTGCGGTCCCTGGTACTCCAAAGACTCCAACCCCCTTTCATTACACCAGCCAGTAAATTCACGATCTGGTGTGGGTGGCTTCTTTGCAGAAAAAGTGCGGTCCTCACTGCTTAAGATAGAATTAAAATCACCTCCCACACACCACCGGCCGACCCCTTTATCCTCAATGTCGCGCAAGTGCTTCCAGAGTGAACGCCTCAGCATAGCATTCGGATGACCAAAAACCACTGAAAGATCCTATGCTGTCGCCTTTCCCAAGTCAAAAGTGCCATGGATAACTTGTAAAGCTTTATACGTAACTGTAAAGTCCACGTTGGCGTCCCAAAAGCACCATATTCCTCCACTGAAACCAGTAGCCTTCACCACATCATAATTTACGAGACCAATACATCGGGCAAGCGTCTTCACTCTGCTGCTATTCTGTCGGGTTTCCAACAAGGCCAGAAAGTCAAAACGATATCTCTTCCTCATTGTAGACAACAATTTTGTAAAAGAGCGGCTTCCCACACCTCTACAATTCCATATGCATATGTTTATAGTCATTAATAAAACTATCCGTAATAAAGATACTAGATCAAATAAAGTGTGCCCCTTCACTTAGGCAAGCATCCCCGTCACGTGAGCTGGACCTCGCAGGGTCTGTAGAAACCAAACTGGTCCTCATTGGGTAATCCAAACTAGGTGATGCACCTGGGTCTAAGGGATTATCGGCTTCCATTCCCGCTCTGTGCATCACCTCTTCCATAACGTCTGCTGGCAATATTTCTTCACGACATGGATTCTCTGTTTCTATATTGGCCTGGTTGTTTTCATGGGACTTCACTCGTGCCATCCCTGAGCTTAACGAAGCCCACTCTGGCCCATCTTTATTGTTTAGTCCAAGCCTCATTTTTGCCTGGGTTAGAATCTCCATATTGCTCACTTCACCCACTTTTATTCGTTGGCCTTTACCTGTGTTCTCTAAGCCCATCCCCTTATAAGCTTCACGTTTGGCCTATCCCTTTTCAGCTATAAACCTTGGCCCACAATTTATGTCCTTCCCCAGCCCAATCTTAGAGCCCGACTTATCCTCCATTGACTTATTAATCACACCCTTGATTTGCGCCGAGACATTCTCTCCTTCCTGATTATGTGGCTTCCCTTCACCTCCATCCTCATTATTCTCCAATATTTTATACCGTGATCCAAGACCTTCTTCCGGGATTCTGGTATCTTGATTGATCCTAAAATTACTCTCCTTTCTATGCCCAGTACCTATTCCGCGATTTCTCCGCACCCGTTGCACCACCATCCACTGATCGAATCTGGTCACCGGCTCCGCCTTCTTCTTCAAACTGTTGTAGATCCCCTCCTTATTTCCTGGGGTCACCGTCGCTGGACCCTCTCATGTCTCCTTCGCACCCTCACTGCTAAAGGCTGCTCCATTATGGTGTCGACAATGGTCTTTATCATGACCATACCTACCACATTCAAAGCAAATGAGATGAATCCCTTCATACTGCACCCCGTTTAGCTTTTCCATTGATCAGTATGTAAGGTTTTAATGGAGCATTAGGTCCAGCTTAACGTAGATCCTGGCAAACCTTCCTTTCTTCCACCCTGTTGTGTTCGAGTCAATTTGAAGGACTCTCCCCACCTAGGACCCAAACACATGGAGCATGCCGGCGTCATAATAATCGATCAGTAGCTTATCCAAGCAGCAACTTTACTTATAACTTCCTCGTCCGAATCAAATTCCGGTCGCCACGGCTGCACCACTAGATAATGGTCATATTTGAGCCATGTGCCTCCCATAAAAGCCAGTTCATAGTCTCTTTCATGTGCGAATCTCACCACAAAGAAGCCAGAGCCAATATCCATCGTTTCAATCTTCCCTTCCTTTGCCCACAATTGCTGTACTTTCCTTTCCAAATACTCAGCATTCACCATACGTCCCAATAGTTTCACAAAGATAGCATTTCTCCATCGTTTAGCTAGATGCTCATGTTCATTATCTGGGATGATCACATCAGGGCCTCTCTTAGTCATTTCAACTCTGATTCTGGATTTCCACCGATCGTTACTCCACCAATCTTCCTTCTCTTCCTCTATCAGATCCTTTTTGTTATCAACCACTTCCTTAAAAGACTTCTTCACCTGCACTCCCCATACCCTTTGTCCTTCACCATTATTATTTCTCGCAGCCTCTACCTGTTCCTCCATATTATCTTCATGCATCCAATCCTCATCCCTTACTCCTAGTGAAGAATCACTGGTAAAGGTTCCTTCTCCTGCTCGGACTTTCTTTCTGCTACGATGCATCGTGTCCTTTCCCTCAAGGGACTCCGGCGGGTTCATCTCCTATCCTTCAAAACGAGGTTTTTGGGTATCCAATTCTCCACCACATTTTCTCCCCAACTTTTCTCTCCACACATGGAGAGAAAATGGAGAGAAATCACTTTTTGTTTATCTACCCACACGCTTTTTTATTACTTTTTTATTTTAACTAATTAAATTTAATATATAACTTTTTAAAATTTTGACCATGACTTTCTTTTTTCAAAAGAATAAGATTTAAGATATATTCTAATATTTAATTTATTTTTTAATTGCTTACTAAAATCTCACAATCTTAAGAAATATTATATATTCTTATCTACGTTATTTTGTTTTGAAATATAATCACTGAAAATGTATCTTTAATAAATAATTTGATTTTAAATTATTTAATGATATTAATATTAATATAATTTTTTCATTATCATATTTAATTTGATATTATACTTTACATATTTTAAGGATACTTTACTTGTTACTATTTATTGAAAGATTTTTATTTGAGGATATTTTAGTCATTCAACCATTTGTCCATTTTCTTTCCTCTCTGTTTTCTCCTCCCATTTTCTCTCCTCCCATTTTCTTTCCTCTCAACTTTTCATTCCATCCAAGCGGAGTCTTAGTTTCTTTCTTTTCGTTTTTCTGATGATCGACTTGATTTCCAACAGTACCCCAGTGTGTGTGACTGTGTGTGGTATCATCAAAAGTTTATTAGGATCCTTGTTTATTCACTCACTCAATTCAACGTTGTTTTTTGACCACTCAAACAGAACCATTAAGATTCTTATTTTATTGCTCCTTCCAACGTTTGTGTGTGTGTGTGTGTGTATGAAACATATATAAACTCTTTGGTTTTTTTTTCAAATATTAGAATTCAACTTAGTGTACCAACAAAATCTGGTCTAGCTAATTAGTAAAGAATTAGCTTATAATTCATTATGTTGTAAGTTCAAATCCTTATATCAAAATGAGAATATAATTTTATTTATGGATGATTTTTAAGTACCTTTATAAACACTTTTAAAGTCCAGAGGCAGGCATTATTGAGTCCTTGACCTTGGTTACGAAGATCTTGTTGATAAGGAATCTATTAGTAGCTGGCTAGCTCTATAAACACTCACTGAGTCTAGAAGCATACAATTATCCTTATGAACCCCAAGAACCTAATTCACCTGTACTTTTTGATGTTACGGAAAAATAAAAAAGAGTTAAACTTAGTGTGAAAGTGAACATGATATATTCATATTTATAGATAGAGAGACAAGCTTGGACATATTGTTTAATTGGTTTGAACAAAGTGAGGCCCACCATATAGGTAGTTAGAACAGAGGGATCCATTAATTCCATATTAGATTGAATTCAACAGAAGTTAGGGATAAGAGAATCCATATACAATGCTTTGTTGATCAATGATTGCGATGCTGTGTTGCAATTTGAGTGGTAAGATTAATTTATGCAAGGCCTTATCGATCAATAAAGATTTGATTGACAAACGGTTCTGCGAATCTGAGACATACAGACCCCTCTCCCTTGCGCTGTAAGATCGCTTTCCTCCTTTAATTGATACTGACTTCTTCCACAAAACTAAGTTTAAATTGTTTTCTTCCATGTGTTCGCAGATTTTGAAGTGGTAAAAGCATACACAGATCTGACCACATGTTTACGCAAAGCAACTTTACATTATATTATGTGTTTATTTAGGTTTCACGTTGAAATCACGTTGTATATAAATCAAAATAAAACTCTCTTACATATTTACTTTAGCTTACGTAAAATCATTCTTCCAACGGATTTCTAAACACGCACGATAATCGCCTAATTAACTGTTGAGCCATTGTCCATTTTGCGTGTTTCCCACCACAAATTCACCTAATGTGTCCGTTTGGGAACGCGGTAGAGAAGTACTTTTACGTAAATCAAGGTAAATATGTGAAGGAGATTATCTCGTTTTACAGAAAAACACTGTTAAACGTGCGTTTAACTTTTCTAAAATTGCCAATAACTTAGCCTTCGGTCGCTTGATACACAATATGCTCACACTACGTGTCATGTTAGTTTTACGAGAGAGAAAAGTTGACATCAGGTCAAGTAAAAGTCTGTATGTTGAATTTGTCTTTTCTTCTTGTGAAATTAGTTAGAACAGTAATTCCTTTATTATGTTAATTAATTAAGAAAACCGAGTTCGGAGTAAAGTTCGCTTTTAATTAGAAATTAATTAATCAAGAGGGAAGCCCTCTTGCTTTTCATCTGTGAAAGTAACTCCAGACCTTGTCTGGAGGCAATTGACATGTCATATCTGAGTTTCAGAGTTCTTCAGTAGGCATCTCTTTAAGGACGCAACGATACCTATTTCAGCTAACTGGATGCCCATCAATCCACAAATCATGCAACTCACACCGGAGGAGCAGACATGCACAAGCAAGATTTTTTTTAATAATTTATTGTAATATACTAATTCCTATCTTTAATATAAACTTCAATTAATTTTTTTAAGAGGCTGAGAAAAATAAATAAATCAATATATTTATAATTTTTTAAAATGATTTTTCTTATTTATAAATTGATTATAATCTAATGATTCATATAAGTATGTCAGAATATATAATTTAAATTAGTTTATTTAAATTTCTTAATCTCTAAAAAATTAATTGGGCTTATATTATGGACCATAGGTAGCAATTTTTTAATAAAATTTCATTAGACTATATATGGTCTCAACAAAAATATAATCATAAAAAAGTCTCAAAAACTGCAAGTGAACAACCATGAAAATCTGTTGTACTTTTTTGCACTTGAATTTATTATTACATGTTGCTTAATTGGTATAGAATTTTTTAGCAGTTACATTCCTTTGATTGGGACCTTGTTTTATATTTAATTTTAGGGGAATGTAATTGACCGGATATAGATTATTTATAAACAAGGCCAACTAGTGCATCTTTATCAAAGCGTTGGGAAATCACGTTCATATAAATCGAGATAAAATTCATATCTCATATTTACTTTGTAGATCGTAAATCACGTTGTAAAAACAATTTTCACGACTAATTATATTCGTATATGGAGGTCTTGTTAGGTAGACCGGTCGAATTATTAATGAAGTCAAAAGAAAAATCAGATCATTATGTGAAGATTATATAAACGATAACAAGATGAAAAAAAAATGAACAAGTGAAATGGCTTAATTGAATAATGAGGAAACGAGAGTAGGGACATTCAACTTTACACGTACTTCCACGTGATTAGCCCCTTGTCCATACTTGTTAATCATATGACTTCTCATCAACACCACGCATCATTTTCACTAATTAACAAAAAAAACAAAATAAAAATCTCCCACCACCACAACAAAATTAAGCATTGATTAACAATCACATTAACATTTAATCAAATTACGCATGCACTTATCCACTGGTCAGCTTATAACAATTGGCGAAGAAGGAAATCATTAATAGCCACAGAAGAGCACCGCACAATAGAAAAAAAAAAGGATAATCAATAATTGATTATGCTTGGGGTAGTGGAAGATGATGAGATGTGAGACTGTTTTTTGGATGCCTAGAAAAATAATGATGAGGTTTTATTAGCATTCATTAGTACTATGTGGGACATACCCTACTACATTATTTCGTTCTCCTTCCATCGATTCATCATCATTTGACTCTACGTACATAGCCCGCACGTTTGATGGAATATTATGAGTGTGTCTGTATATCTATCAATAATAATCACCGCATTAACACTTCTGGCTTCTATTTGAATCATCACTGTAATAATTAATGGATTTTGTGAAAGGGGTAAAACAGAAAATGGGTTTATTTGTGACAACGTTTGAGAAAGTCAAAAGCACAAGTTCAACAGTGTTTTTTTGTAAAACGAGATAATTTCCTCCACATATTTATCTCGATTTGCATAAAAGTACTTTTCTACCGCCTTCCTAAAGGTGTCCAATCACATAAACTAAATAAGCTCCTCGGGCCACTTCTAGTCCACCGATATATATACATATATCACAACATAAGTTGTTCATGTATCAATCAACTAAATATGTTTAGAATGGTCAAAACAAGTCAAGATGGGTTAAATAGGCCAACACCTCAAGATTTGTAGAGTTGAATAAGTTTGCTTTAACTCACCATATAGTAATGATGATGAGTTGAATATCTTAATGTCATGGGTTATATCTTGTGTAATTTTTTAAGTTAAATGAGTCGGGTTTAATATTTGATCATGATTATAGATATCTTTGTATTAAAAAATGTCAACTCAACCCCACCAATTTTGTAAGTTAAGTGGTTGTTTAATCATTTATAACCTATTTTGATGGCTTAAAATATTTGCCTGCCTCAAAACAAATATTTTTAGGTGAAAAGGGAAATTCAATTCAACTGAAATTAACCTGCGTGAAAAAGGAAAGAAAAAATTTAAAAAGATCACTAATTCACTAATTTCGAAATTCATTCTCTATATGGTCAAACAGGAAAAAAAATACGTCTAAACCAACTAACCAGGAGAGAAATGTGCAGCACACTTGTGTATGCGAGGTGAATCATCATTTTTCTAAATTGTAAAATATTAAGATAAAAAATAAATGGAATTTTCTAAAGAGAAAACTGTGGTGAAGTTCATTATATCAATTAAGTTTCTTAATCACATATAACAATGTGTCCTAATTAACTTTTTCATGTGCCTTCATAATTAAATGGTAATATTTCAAAAAACACATGATTTTGTGTGAATGAAGAACTTGACATTATGAATATACGAAATTTGACCTAATTAAGTTTGGCCTTTTCCAAAATTCTTATTAAAATTTCTCAAAATAAACATCAAGAATTATAAAATTTTATTTATTCACCGCCGCCTAGCCCCTTTTTTTTATCATACAAGGGAGGAAGTACTCAAAGCTAAGTAATCTAACCAGCATCAATGCTACTGGAAAACTCTGCTTCTACCAAAAAAGAAGCCTATCAGAGACTACCGCATACCACCACGACTGGATCGAATTTAATAATTTAAATCTGAAAGTGAGCTCGTTTGGGAAGCGGTGGAGAAATGCTTTTATCAATTACGAGGTAAATATGTGAAGGAGATTATCTCATTTTACGAAAAAAATACTAACGTGTGCTTGTGGTGTCTAGAAGCTTTCACAAACACCCTAGTTTCCAGAAGTAAAAATTAATCATATCACTAATTAAATTTTCATCTAAATGACTTAAAACTGTAGTAAAAGTGTCGTGAAATGAAATGGAGGGAAACCTTATTCTCACATAATATTCATTCCACAATTCTCCTGAGAGCCAGCTTCCAATTCTTTCTCTATTTGTTTGTGTTTACAATACATACATTCTTTTGCATCAACAGTAACCTGACCGACGACGAAGAAGCTGTTGTACTAATAACATTGTAAAAACAAACAAGACATCCAATAGAATTCCCCAAGGACGAGTTCTCACACACATAATTAATAATCTAACACATATATATTGACACATCCTCTCTCCCACTCATCAAGCATATATACATTCACACACACAGCGAAAACCTACTTTCTTTTGCTTTTCTCTCCCCACTAACACAAAAAGACTCACCGCCCTTTTGCTTTTCGTGTTTTTGGATTGTTGTAGATCTGCCAAGATAAAGACCACCGAAGATGATCCAAGAACTGTTGGGAGGTTCTTCTTCTGGTTTTTTATCATCTGGAGAAAGGAAAATCTCCATTAACGCAGCTGCTGTTCTCACACCTCCCTTACCATCTCCTTCTCTGCCTTCTTCGGCCGCCGCCACCACCTCTGGTGGTGGTGCTGCTGCTGCTGCAACCGCCACTTCGTCAAATTCAGAAAACCAGAACTTGAGGTGCCCGCGATGCGATTCACCGAACACAAAGTTTTGTTACTACAACAACTACAATCTCACCCAGCCTCGCCACTTCTGCAAGACATGTCGCCGGTACTGGACCAAAGGAGGTGCTCTGAGAAACGTTCCAATTGGAGGTGGTTGCCGGAAAAACAAGAGCGTCAGCTCGTCTCCCAGCTCCGTGGCGGTGAAAACCAGTGTGGCCGTGGCTAAGATGAAAACGGCTGCGTCTGAGCTTGGAAGTAGGTCATCAGGACTGGGTGGTGGCGGCTTCGATCATCAGGAGCTTCCGGCGACCCCAATTTTGTGGGGCTCGCCGCAAAATTCTCATCTGTTGGCCTTGTTCAGAGCCGGCCACAACGATAACCCTAACCCTAGCCCTTGTCCAAACAATCCCATACCTAATATTGCTGTGATGAAGGAAGAAGGGAACTTGATGAGATCCCACACGGTGACTGAACCAATGGGCTCTAATGGCCTTCTGAGTAATGTTCCTCCAACCTCAGGCTTTGATCCTTCACTTGGTCTCACGAACTCTTTCTGGAGAAACAACAATCTCGATCATCATCAGCCACAAAATGGAGGATTTGTATACGGCGAGAACCAAAACAGTGGGATCCAAGAACTCTACCGGAGGCTCAGGTCCTCATCATCTACAGCCAACTATTGTGGTGACGACTCACCATCATCGCCGTTTCTAAGCAACATGGCTTCTTCTTCTTCTTTATCATCATCTTCCTCTGTAGCCATTGTGGAGTCAACTCCATTTAACACTAATGGCAGTGGAATTGGATTGGGGTACTGGAATAATCAACCTCTTTTCTGGTCTGATCTTCCCACGACTAATGGTGCACATCCATAACCATACTATAACTATGTTCCTCTTTTAGTTCAGGGTTTAATTTAGATTTCTTTTCTTATTCCCATGAGGGATGCTTTGTACTTTAGGGTTTGTTTCTACTATGGTTGTTTTTCTTGGGTGGTATAATTATATATGATGATTATGGCTGTAAAATCTTCTTCGCCTTTTTTTCTGGGTTTGTTTGCTTAATGGTGTGTTTATTTAATTAAACTCCCTTCACAAGGACCAGGGAGCGTTAGAATTGATGGTAAAAACGGAGTGTTTTCTCAATGCTACTCAGTTTCCAGATCTCTTCATTTGCTGATACGAATCTGCTTTTAGCTTTTGAACTTTTTCCCACTCTCTCTCTCTCTCTCTCTCTCTATATATATATATATGTTTGTTGGGGCTTAATAAGCAGCGCTCATACTACATATATTCTTAGTTTCCAGCTATTTCTAAAGCTATATATTTCATACGAGGAAAGAAAAAAGGTAAATTGAAGCTTGTTTTAGTAGAATAATCTGTGATCTTGTTGGTAAACTCGATCGGAAACTGAAGCTAGGGTTTCGGATTTGAGGCATAATTAATAATATGGAAGATAGTGGGGGGCGCATGTATGTGGGTGGTGGGTGGCATATGCTAAAGATTTTGTTTGTTGCGAGAAATCGATGAATGCAAAGTTAAAGCAGCCTTTGGAAAAGAGTTTCCTCAAACAGCTTATTGGACTATTGTAAGAATCTCTCACCTTACAGCCTTATGCATATGACATTGAAGTGTGAAGAGTGAAGACTACCCCCCACGGTTTAAAAATCTTGAATTCATTAATTATTCAAGTATTAATTAGACCTCATAAAATACGCTCGAAGCGGCCAGATTATTATGTGCAGGGTAAATTTGCAAGAACTAATTAAAACATTATGTTAGGCTCCACTTGGAACCTCTTGAAAGTAATTAAACGACTAGCTAGTTAACCTACGCCTAGATTGAAATGATGGCTTAAGAGTAGTGGGGTGAAATCAAATGATTTGAATATATTAATCATTCATTGATTGTCTTGAAGTTAATATGATGAAATGGAAGTTGGTTACCCCGCTCCAATTTTCAAATTTCTTTTCTTTTTTCTCTTTAACCTTCACATAATTGTTTTTTCTATTTTTGGTGGCCATAAGATCCTTCTGTAGCTCTTTAATATTTTTCAGAAATAACATTCCAAAGATAATACTGAAAGTTCCAATATTCAGATTGATTCCATCCATTAACAACACATAACATTCAAACTTACACACGGGAGATAAATACTATATATGTGTGTGTCCAAAAAATCAACTAACATGAATATGTCCAAAAAAATAGAGGAAACGAGCCATAAGAATGAAATGAAAACTTATGATTACAAGAAATAATCAAATTAAGTACAACAAGAAGGAAGCAGAATAATAATAAGCTGATACAACGCCTGAAAACCCAACGTCTGTTTCAAGGTAAATTTTGTAAGCAGTCACCCCCTCGTAACTGGAATCTCTAAAAGAAAATAATATAAGATGAATTCAAAGTCACACATATTAATGAACTTAATCATGGAGTAACTCATAAGCGCTTAAGTATACTAATTAATAATGAATTAACTATTGTTGCGGCTTGGCTTTGCCGCAAAACAGTGCATTAGGGGGAATGTCAGACTCAGTGTATAGGCTCTTCTCATCGTTGTCGACTTTGAGATACAATTCCAGTCCCAAGTATCGGTTTGGCCATACGGCTGACCTCAAATTCCAAATTCCCTTGTTGTCCAAAGATACCAGAATAGCTGCCCAACCTTTTGGATACACCTGTATAATCAAAACGAGTGTGTCAATAGAATATATACACATATAAATATAATCGAAATCAAAGAAGCTAATTGTATGCATAAATCCTATATTTAGTTTCTTCACTCACCTGAACATTGTGTCTGAAAACAGCATCAACCAAGTTGTAGCGGCTCCTCAAATCAGGTTTCCACTGGCCAGAATCATACCTGTTCATCATCAAAAGACGATTATTCAATTAGTATACACATACATTTTGACTCTATGATTATATGATTTGAGCAGGATCTAAATACTTGTAGAAAAGAATCACGGTGACTTTCCAAGAAATGAATGTAATTACTAGAAGCATGTAACAATAGAGCGGCATTAACGCTGTTATTATTTTCTGTGGTAGAAATTGTCATTGCATTGCATTGCATACTGCTTGATTGTTATTATTAGAGTTTTTGGATATTAAAATTCTTCGTTGGAACCTCGTATTGATTTTCGTTGTTCGTATGGATAGATAGAGGGACGTGTCGGCTTACTCTACAACAAAGAAGCTATAGCCATCGAAATGCCAAGACTGGAGAGCAGTGTCGGAGTTCTGGAAAACAATTTCGACAAAGTCGTGCAGGGTGAATCCGAGGACGGAGATGCCGAGTAGGGCAGAGTATCAGGAGAAGGAGAGAAAGACACCGGAAATGTTGAACCAATCGGCGATCTTCAAAGGGGTGTCTCGGTTTGCGTAGGAGATTCCATTCACAGCAAATCGTTACTTGCCATCAATAATGCTTAGGAATTTGCAAATACGACTGTCCTCTCAATTGGGATGGTTCCGTACTTGCATTTGCTGTCAGATTCCATCTTTCCACACTTACCAGTGCACACAACCACAACAAACATATATAAAAAGGGTATGTATATATAAATTTTAAAGATAAGATAAAGGAAAGATTACTGAAAAATAGCCCCATAAGTTTTCCTGCTAAATGGATTAATGATCGAGCATCAAGAGTTTATCATCACTGTCAGATTTATTTTGGATGATTTAGATTATCTTTTTACTTTTATTTTTTTAAAAAAATTGCGTTCATGTGTACATTGTCTATACTAAATACAACTTTTTATCTATCTGTTTTTTCAAAAGACAAATTTTAAAGAAAATCATCAGTTGAATGTTTTAAATATAGATCGTTCAAACTCATTTAAACGATGCAGATCTCACCACGAAACTGGTTCGCTGTAGAATTTATTGCCCAGATGTGTGAAAATTGTTTGAAGACTCTGCTGCAACATATTTTCAGCAGGGTCTAACTTTACTTCAATTGTGTAAACCCATCGAGCAGAATGGAAGACATTCCTTCATAGTTAAAGATATGCTATGATGTACGCAATTCAAGAATAGTTGCATCCAATGAAAAACATTGATCCATAAGAATAAAATTTGTGGAATTTTTTCAACATTTTCCCCTTTAATAAATTGCCATAAAACCGGAGATTTACTCTATTTTTTATACATAAATTTTAGAAAAGGAGTTGGATTCACCCACGATCCAAGGGCAGAGCACCTAACTAATGATCCACTTACTCTATTTTTTTGTTTCCCGTCTGGTATACAAAGCTTCGCCCCGACTAATCCGGACCTGACCCGCGTTGCGCACCTGGAAATGGTGGGTGAATCTTCCAACGGTGGCTACTGTATACACAAGGACTCGAACTCGAGACCTTACTTAAATTGGACCAAGTCGCTTACCACTTGATCCAACCAACCGTTGGTTCCAGTCACTCTATTTTGAAAGAGAGCTGAAGTTACCTGGTGGTCCTGGCTTGCTTCATGGAGCCGTGAAATTGGATAGATGGGGCTGGCGGTAATGGGCCCGAAAGCCCAGTGTTGGACCCATCATAACAAAGAGCCGCAATAGCGGTGAGGTTTTTCCTAATGAAGTGGCTTGAACCCACAATGTAGTAGGCTTTGGGTGGCCCATTAAGAGTCACCAAAACCGTCATAGATTGGCCCACGTGAATGTCCAGTGAGTCGTACATTTCCTGCATTGTGCGGGCCCCTTCAAGTTCAATCAGCTTCATCGAATGCCCTTCAATCAGCTGTGCAAATTCCTATACTTCTATTTGGCTTTTAATAAGGTTTTTAAAGTTTTTTTATCGTATCCTTTATAATTTCAATTGTTTTTAATTAAGTTATTACCGTAATTTTAATTGATTGCTAAAAAATTCAAAAACTTGATTAAAATCTGATGAAACAATATCAATCTGATACCAAAGAAAAAACCATATGAACCTCGTTGAAAATTGGTAAAGCTATAATAACCTCATAAAAAATTACAAGAAAATTATTAAAAATAAGGTGAAACGTAACTATGTAGACTTGCATATTAATTATTCCTATACAGTATATTGTAAAATTAAGAATGACCCACCAGTATATTAATTTTTATTGAACAAGACAACATTAAACCGTTTTCTCCATTTTTAAGATAATAGTGCTCTACAACCTTTTTCTTATTTTCGTGATAACTCTACCTAGCAGCTAAGTTTATCTTCGTCACATCATGCCGATATTCTTTTTCTAACATTGGTTTCGTTTGGAAACCCGTTGAGAAAACGGACACAGATTCCTAGGTACTTTATGTGAGAGGAATTTTGTCTCGGCTTGCGTGAGAATGGGTTTTGGGGGTCAAAATGGGGTTCCTAACGGAACCCCAAACGAAGCTATTATCAATCTGATGTTTTTAAATGTTAGTTAATGTATTGAAAACTGATTTGGCCTTTGGACCTTGCCCAAAAATAAATAAATAGACATTTAAATTGGTAATAAAACAGTTGCCTTTTGATTCAATGAATTGTGGCTAATGGATTTGGATGAAGCAGTCATAATTAAATCAATACTTTTTAACAAAAAGTTAGCATGAACAATTAAATTATTATCTAT
>JANTPZ010043278.1:0-10358 GCA_025593235.1 Vachellia pachyceras | reverse complement strand
CTTCATTAAACTTTCTCTTGAACTCTCTTGCTTCCTAGTGAGTTTTAACTTGTCATATTGATTTTTAATGCTTCCTAATTCCTTGGCTCACTTTACCCATACACAACTTCTCATTTTAAAGCCAATGGAAGCATTAAAATCATCAAAAACTCACTCCTTCCTGCACTTTCCAGATTTGCACGAAATTTGCCAAAGATTGGAGAAATGGTTCTTTTCAACTTTTCTTGATATGTAACTTCATTTTCTTGTTTCCAACCTTATTTACATGGATTATATAGCCTAAATTCAACTCTCCTTCATTCAATAGAAATTTTGGCAGCATAACCCCTTAGGGTTTGACATCCCAAAATTTACAAAACATCAAGCAACAACCAAACAACCACAAACTATACACCAACATACTCCTTACAACACAAGGAGTCTTTTGCACATAAGTATTGGCTTTAAATCCCTCTCTTTCTCACTTTAGCTCTCAAGAACCCTAACTTTCCAGCCACTAAAAGAGAGACAAAATAAAAAATCTAAACCGATAGAAAGGTAGAGGAAGTTGAGAGGAAGAGATTGATGTATAGGTTTGGTTGATAAGCTCTCTTACCTTGGATTTTTCAAGAGCTTGTTCTTCCTTCTCTTGAGCTCCAAAAATGGAGTCTTCCTTGCTCCAAAATCTGCCCACAAAGTCGGCCAAATGGTGGTAGGAATGAAGGAGAATTTAGGTTTTTATAATTCTCTTGAAATAACATGGAAGGCCAAGATGAAATCTTCTCTCATAAGCTTCATCCAAGGGTGGAAATTGCTCCCACATGCATAACACCTTCTTGCTTCTCATTGGGCCTTCAAAAGTGGATTATGATGGCTGCACATGGGTGGAGGAATCTGGTTATGGTTTGGTTACATTAACCAAACCGAATTCCATTCGGTTACTTCTACCGATTACACTTTTTACCGGTAAACCTAACTTTATTCCGGTAAATCTTTTTCTACTTTTCTGGAGATGTTTTCTTCCTCAATTAATCTCCATAATTCCCTCTTGAATATATTAAAATCATCATTTTCAAATTATCCCTTGATCTATCCAAAATTAACAGGATTATTTTATCATGCCGAAAACTCCTGAAAATGAGCAATTTTAGAATAAAGCGTTTTTAGGGCCTTATAATTTTCTTCATTTTTCATTGATATTTTAGCCCTTCTCTTTTCCCTAAAATACCTTCTAATTTTCCCAAATTAAATTTTGCAATAAATTATGTTTTTGGGGATTTTCGGGCCTTTTTCCTCATTTTCAGGAAAATCGCCTTAATCGTACTTTGGGGAATAATTCTGTAAAATGCTATAAAATTCACTGAATTTCTATAAACTCTGGTTTTTGATCTTTGAGAACTCCTGATACCTTAAATAAATATTTCCAACCTTAAATCTTTAAAATTTCATAATTCCTTATCCTGACCGAATTTCAACAACAGGTTGAATCTCTGGTAATCATTGAGTTCTGCTCTATTGTTTGGGCATCTGTTAATTTTTCTGATGTTTGGTCAACCGTTTGACTTTTTGACTTTGACTTTATCAAATGACCAAAATGCCCTTACACTTTCTCTTAATGACCAAAATGCCCTTTCACAGTATAACTTTTCATAATTTCCCATTTTGCCCTTAACCTTTTGGCCCTTGATCTTTTTGGTTTCTGATTCTTGAGGCAAATTTCCCAGAGGTCACCCATCATGAAATTTCCCTAGGGTGAGCACGCTTAACTTTACTATTCCTACCGGCTTTCATCCACCAGGCCAAATTTGATTCTGCGACTTCCGGCCCAACAGCAATAAACTTTTCCCGTACTTTCTATCCGTGGGTTTTAACTTGACTTTTGACTACCAGTTTGGCCTCTTTTATCCAATGACCATATTGCCCTTGGTCTTTTATACTTAATGACATTTATGTCCCTAGCTTATATTCTTAGAAATCTCAAAGCCTTAGGACTAATCTGACCAGGGTCTCTTAATTCCACTGACATCTCTTTTTTCTATACTTTTATTTCTGGGCCTTGTCTTATCTTATAACTATCGATTTGGCCTCTATGTCGGTTTACAAAAAAGGTGGATATTACGCCCACCAACTCATACGGGTCAGCCTGCATTCTCAACCCTATCTGTATAGAACATGTTGGATGTGACCTATGAATGAATATGAGTAGATGAGTATAGTATTTTAAATAGAGACTGAGATTTGATATCAATTTTGCAAAGCCAGGCTCTTCCATAGTCCAAAAAGAACTACAATACAATAAAACGCCACAGACTCTAGCAATACACTTCCTAGCTAGCTAGTTAATTAGCTACCTCTATATCTTCCTTCCCCAGAAAACTCCATATCTATCAATTGAATACACTCAACAATTAAGACTTCTTCATCTTCTTCTTCATCATCATTGAGCGTTTGATAGCATCTATATATTTATATATATATATATAGATAGACAGATAGGGTTTTGAATGATTATTATTAATATTATTATAGGCAACTAAGTTGTGGTTGAACAGAACCCTTGGAGGTGCCTCCAGCATTCACACAAGAAGACTGAGCGATTTGGTCGTTGTAAGTCAGCTTCACATCCTCCAATCTGATCCCACTGCATGGATTCTTAGAGCTGCAGTCAAACTTCACTGCTACCTCTGTTGCTGATGTCCCATGAATGTCTTCATATGCAACATCACTTATCTTCACCCCAGATGCCTACAAGAAATGGGCAAGAAACAAACAAACAGAAAGATTAATTAGACGCCAGATGTTTCGATCAACTTACTTTAAGTGATTTTACTTAATTTTTACTTAAAGAGATAGATAATGCCAGATGGGTTTTGTTTTGTAAAGCTTAAAAGAGTTTTTTTAGTTGTTTTTCTTCTTCCCTCACACAAGCACTGATGATCCTTACTTTGAATGAGAATATATGCCCTATAAGTCAATCCTGCTTATAAATTCATGCCACTATTGTGTGTTTGGGAATCCATTGGGAGAAAGAAGTTTACGGATTTTGAGAATAATTTACGGAATCTAAGAAGAATTGATGGATTTCGATATGCTTTTTACGAATTTTGAAATACTTTTTAGGGATTTCAAGATACTTTTTATCTTAACTTGCATGTATCGTTAGAGAAAAAATTTCCCAAACATGCACATAATCACTGAAAATAAAAATTTTGCTAAAAAAAATCAGCATGTGCACAGAGATAAATGGATGGGCCTAGTTTGAAAAGTATTGGGCAACAGAGGCCCAAAGGTTCACCTGATGCGGGCAGCCACTGTCGTCTGGGCAGTATTGTTGATCAATGACGATGGGGTTTTTGACGTCAACCATAACGGCGTGTTGAAAAAGTACGCCTCTCACAAACGCACTGCTCGGCTTTCCCCACGTCTTTATTCTCACACCGTTTTCAGTTCCCGTGAATTTAACCGTTTTCACCGTTACATTTTGCACACCATCTTCATCCTCGTCCTTCCCCAAACTCCCAATGCTACAAATAAATAAATAAATATTACGTCATAATTGAAATTTACCCCAAAAAAGAGAGCTAATTAATTTGCAATTTTACCTTATTCCATGGCCTGGGCCGCATGCAATATTTTCGATCCATAAGTTGGTGGAGCCAGGGCCCACGGAGACGCAGTCATCGCCGGTTCGGATGTTGGTGTTGAGTACGGTGACATCATCCGACCCTCCGATGTGGATGCCGTCGGTGTTGGGGCTGTTTCCGGCGGCGACCACCGTGACACCTGCACTTTGACGTGTTGGCATTGATGGATGACTATGTGGAACATTTGACTGTTGAGCGAGGTCAACCCGATGATGTTGATGTTCTTAGAGTTGGTAAATTCTAAGCTCTACAAACAAACACAACAAAAACTTAAAACAAAATATATTTAAGAAATGAAAATGAAAATTTCATCTCCGGTTAAATAAATTAACGCTTCAGAATTTTTTTTTATTTTTCAAAATACTCACGAACACAAAATCTTGAGGAAATAAAAATAATTATCTTTTTACTATTTCACCCTTATTAGTATAGTTCATTTTTTTTGCCGTGGTATTAATATAGTGTATTTAAGTCAACGGATTTTAGTAAAATTATTTAATTTCACTGTCATTGAGGTGATTAGTGGAATTTGAAAGAACAAAACGGGTGTAAAAAATTAACCATCAAACCAAGTTAATTAAGAATAATATAGTATATTGGATGCTATAATTGATTATTATCACTACTACTATTATTATTAAGGTCTGACTATTGATATTCTAAATTATAAATTTATAATTGATGATTCACATGTCTTGGGAAAGAAGTAAATATACCTTGAGCCACGGCGAAACAGCTTCCAGTTTCCCAGAAAACCAACTTACCAGATTCAATATTCTCAAAAAAAATTAATTGATAAGGGAGAATAACCCATGATTTTTTTAAAATATTTATTATTAATTAGTTTAATATATCAAAATCTGGATATTAAGACATTTTTAAGCATACTATTAACTTCTTGCCCATGTAGTATAAGCAAAGTCAACCAATCAGCAATATAATGTGTCATGTCTACGAAAAAAAAGTGCGATTAATAAATTAATCAAATTAATTTTATAGTATCCATACCTAATAAAATGAATAAGAATAATTAACAAGAAACCGAGAAAAATGCAAAACCATACCGTGGCTCCGGAAGGGCAATTTCCGCCGGAGTTCTTGCAAGCCCACAAGGAGGTGCCTTGGCCGTCAAGCAAGCCACCACGAACCGACACCCCGTCGACATTGTCGAACACGATCCAGTTTCCGTCATCTCCGATGACGTGGTAGTTCGACGGAGCCACCAAGGTGCCGTCGATGGTAAAAGAGATAGCCTTGTTACTGCACGGCCCGCCGAAGACAGCTTTTCCGAGCAAGAACCTCCCTGCCGGCACGTAGATTACAGCCGGCTGAGCAGAACCGCAAGCTTTCTGCCATGCGCTTAGGAAGGACTTGGTGGAGTCGGTTTTGCCGTCCGGCTTGGCTCCAAAACTGACGACATTGTAGTTATAACCGGCTGCTGCCGAGGCGGCCGAGTTAAGGGATGAGGACAAGAGGATGAAGAAGAGTATGATAATTGCTTGAAGAAGATAACAATGAAGAATTGAGGTAGCCATTCCTGAGAATTTCAGTTTCAGAAATGAAGAGAGAGATAAAGAGAGATCGAAGGTGTGTGTTAGTGGGGAAGAAGGTGGTGGTGGGGGAAGTTAGAGAGGTTTGAGGGGGTATTTATATGATACTACGTGCTTCCGTGGTGATCGTACGAAGGACAAAATTTATATTTATATAAATAAAATAATAATTGTTAATTTGTTATATAATTAGGACAAGATAACGGTGAAACTGGATTAACTGATTAAGTGTTGTTAACTCAGGTTGGTTTACTTGATTTATACCTTAAAAAAGAATTTTCTATTCTTAAATTTTGATATAGTGTCTTGTGGTGATGTGATTTTTCTCTTGAAAAACTAATATTTTTGGGCAAATTAGTGAAAAATTCCTATATAAAAATATTATAATAAGGTGCAATAAAACCCATGAACTTTTTACCAAAAAAAAGTTCGGCATTATGCATTTTTTGAAGTTAAAAAAATACTTTAAATATTTAAACTATAAGCAAAAAGTATGGACTATTGAATATAATATAATATCATTTCATAATTATGATATGTAATATTTAAAATATTTTAAATGTTTTCGTGTCTCTTGTCACCTTTAAATAGTATGCGATGCTAAACATAATTTTAAATAATAGTTTATCAATAATTTTACACTTTGATTCAAAATTATATTTGCCAAAAGATTTAAATTGAAATGTACAATGATTCCTAAAGAAAATTGATGCATGCGAGGTTTTTTGTCAATAAAATTTCTAAATATAGATAAGGCAAGTATTAATTTGAAATCAGAGGGGTTATAATGGAATTTGGATAAAATGCGGGGACCAAAAGTAGAATTATAGGTAAAGCAAAATTTAAAAAAAAAATAAAACGTAGAGAAGAAATTAACAGAAGGGAAAAAGCCGCGCCGAACTGTGGAAATGTCATCTAACTTCACACGCAAGAGTGCGGCTTTCATGTGCGGCTTAAATATTTAATTATTTTAATTTTTTAATTTCATGTTACATAAAAAAATTTTAAATTAAATAATACTGAATTATTATTTAAAAATATTCTGTCATTATATTTTTGTAAGAGATTAAAAGTATTATTTACTGACAATAGAGATTAATCTTTCTTAATATTCTAAAGTCAAATGGGAGAATCTTTTTAATTGAATTTGCTCCATTTTATCTATTATTTAATTAATTATGCATGATATGTGACATTAATTTGTCAACACGTATTAAATGATTTGAAATTTACAAGATTCATTTTCACATGACCAACGTGCAAAAATAAAGGTTATCTATGAAAAGTGAAAAATAAAGAAATTATAGTTAGTGTGTCATATTTTGTGAGTAAAATAAATAGCTAACCAAAATAGACCTATATATATAGAAGGTTAATTACTGTATAAATGTGTAAAAGCTTGGACACGTTGTAAGGTTTTGAAAATGTAATAGGATATTATATAGGCATGAAATGAAATTTATGTGTAATAAAAAGTATAATAATGATATTTAAAAGTAATTTGTTATTTTATGGAAAATATAATTGATTTTAATATAAGCCTTAATTACCGAGAATTAAATAATACCATGTTAGTGGTAGGTCTAAAAAAAGGACATTGGATCGTTGAGATACATACACTAATCTTGCTTTACGATGTTAATTATGGTTTCCTTTTAGAAACTTAATACCAAAATAAGAAATTGGCATAGATTATGTTTCTGTTTTGTTAATTTGAGGAAACATTTCATCATCATAGGTCAAACAAATTAAGGGCTCATTTGGAAGTGCTTTTGAGAATATCTTTTACGGATTTTAAGGTAAAATTTAAGTTTTGGAGAATATGTTTTAGGGTTAGTTTGGCATCAAGGTTTTGAAACCTAGGTTTCAAAACCTAGGTTTGAAACCTAGGTTTTCTCTTTCATACTCTCTTTTTACTACTCTTTCTTACTTTCCTCTTTCTTACTTTTTCTCTCTTTCTCTTTCTTACTTTCCTCTTTCATACCCACTTTTTTTTACTTTTTTACCTCGAAATCTGTAAAAGCTATAACTTCCCAAACATAAATCACATTTCAAAACCTAGGTTTTACCTCGGAATCTGTGAAACCTAGGTTTCAAACCTAGCATCCAAACCAGCCCTTAGAGAATAGCTTTTACGGATTCCGAGGCAAATCTTAGGTTTTGAAAAGTGATTGTATTTGGGAAGTTATTTGCTTTTACGAAGTTCAATGCAAAAATTAGGTAGGAAAGAGGAAAGAGAAAGAAAGAAAAAATAGGAAAAAGAAAATTTATTAGGAGAGGGTGTGATTTGATAAAAAATAGCTTTTTCAAAATTTAGGTTTTAAACCGAGGTTTTGTATCCAAAATAGCTTTTCTGACAAATGTGAGTTCTTAGATAAAATCTAGGTTTTGAAACCAAACCTAAATTTCAGGATTGGAAGCCAAACATACTTTAATTAGACATTAATGCATAAACTTTAGTGGAAGGGGAAAAGAAAAAGGAAAAAGAAAAGAAGGTGATCCGATCGAAATTTCTGGCAAAAATATTTCAAGTTTTATCAGTGATATCAATGATGAGAAGGAAAAATATATATTGGGAAATTAATTTCTTGTTAATTGTGTGTGTATGTGTGTGGATTTAATTCACGAGGAGGAAATTAATAATTAATAACTGAGGTATAAATCATACTTCACAGTCTTCAATTTTTCATGGTGCCATATCAGTTAGATAGGTCGGTTGCATGATTAACATAATAATTTAATAAAAATAATTATATGCATATAATATACATCATAAATACATATTAATAATAATTATGGTTGCCCATATAGCAACACTACAATGTAGTTAGGTTTGTTTGAGGAAACATTTAGCCAAAGGTCAAACAAATTAATTAGAAATTAATGCTTAAACTTTAGTGGAAAAGGAAAAAGGAAAAGGAGGTGACCCAATCAAAATTTATGGCAAAAAATATTTCAAAGTTTAATCAGATGATCGAAAAATATTTTAAATACAAGACTTCAATATATTTCTGCTAAAATTATTTATTTTTTCAAGCATCCTAATTGTTTAAAGAGGGTTTAATCAATAATGATAAATCCCGATATATGACTAATTAATTAAATATGATATATTAAATAAATCACCAAAATTTTTTAATAAATAACTAACCTAACTAAAAAATAAAATAACAAATAGAAATACGTAAGCTTAAAAGAGTTACTTTCTTTTGAGTGTGATAACACAAACTCCCTTTTTTATGAATGATAACGTACATACTCTAAGGTTGTACATCAAATAATTGCATATATCATAAAATGCGTTGGCCAAAAAAAGAAATAATATTACAGAATGATTGCCATATTACAAGGATTTATGCATGCATATGTCTGCATAATTTAATTTAAATTAATCTAGGAAAATTTACAATCAAGTCCCAAATAGGAGAATTAATGAATAAAATGTCTCAAAGATTCACAAAATTACCATAAGGTTCCAGGAGTAGCTGTTAAGGTTGTTAATGAAGGTTGGTAAGGTTGTTAATGATAACCTCAGCAGCTACTCCTTGGGCATTATGGTAATTTTATGAATCTTTAGGACCTTTTATTTATTAATTCTTTTATTTGATTGGGACCTGATTATAAATTTTCCATTAATTTATATGGTTGTTGCTTGTGGTATAAGGAATTTAGCCAAATCCGACTTTGTTGTATAATGAAATGTTGTTTTTTCCACATATAACGTGAAGCACACACACAATAATATTGTGTCTCTTATTGTGAACTATCCTATGCTGCCAAATTAATCCTCAAATTAAGCCACTAATTATTTGCTTAATTTTCGGAGCTTTTGTTTTAAGTATACATACGAACCCATATTAGTTTCATTGCTTTAAGCATAAGATACATATGCCTTCACACTATTAGATTAATAGGTATATGATGGGCTAATACACATAATTAAGAATTCCTAAAATTCAATTCATGAAAAAAAATTTGTAGTTAGTCATTTGAAAATTTTAAATCTAGGGAAGGATGATATATACGGTTAAATACAATCCAACATTGAAGTATTTTTTCAATAACACTTGTCATCCCAAACTAATTTTTGGTGCATTCAATATTGAGTTCGTTTGGCAATGCAGTGAAGAAGTACTTATGGGTACTTTTACACAAGCCGAGGCAAATATGTTAAGGAAATTGTCTCATTTTACGGAAAAATACTGTTGAACATGATTATAAGTGGTTATGACAATTTGTCAAAGGGCACCATTGTGTCCTAAAATATTTTTTAATACCACCCAATATCTTAAAAGTAATTTTTTTGTGTATCTAACCTCTGCATCCGGTATCCTAGGTTTAGGTTGCTTGTTGCTTTTGAGAAAAGTACTTTGAGAATAAAAAGTGTACCAAAAATTACTTTAGGGTATTAAGTAGTAAAAAAAATACTTTATAATGTGTTCAATCTTATTGGAAAGGGTACGATGCAAAAAAGAAGGGATTTTATCTATGGATAAAGTAGAACTACGACGGACCAAGATGGTTCTTAGACTTGATGGAATATGTTAAATAAACCTAAACAGCAAGGGAGTCCATTAAAGAAACGGCCTTACTACAACTTTTCAAGATATACAACTAGATATATCTCTTTAAGTCACATCGGATATGTAGTAATTCATTCAAACATGTCTTGTAAAAACATTGTTATTTATATCAGTGTATCGTAAAAATAAATGACACAAAAATAATGTCACAGCAGAAACATCTAGTTACTTATGCGAATCACATAATGTTTTGAAATATTCTGTATAAACCAAATTGATTGTCCTATTGTTTGGTTTCTCATCTGAACCAAATACAATAATCTTATTGTCTTCTTGTCATAATGAAGGCTAGTTTAAGTTTTGATGAATTCATATACATTCAATGAATCAAGACTTCCTGGCTTGCGCTTAATGAAGTATTTATCAAGAAACCTGACCGTCAATCTTGTGCAATTAAATTGCATAGTCTTGTAGCTTAATTTATATTCTTCACGAGTATAATAATAGTACGAGAACTCATTTTTAATGTAAGCAAAAAGATTTTATGGTGTTCAAGAATATTCTATAGTATATAATGTTGATTTTTGTTTTGATGATAACAAAATTTACGTTTTGCATGAATTATGAAGTTGAAAAAAGTTTTCAAAACTTAAATCTTTTGA
>JANTPZ010043072.1:4774-24040 GCA_025593235.1 Vachellia pachyceras | reverse complement strand
AAAAAAATATCGCATCTCGTAGAACTGCAAAAGTTGGGAGAATTGAACATATTTGGAGCAGATCTGACGGAAGAAGACAAGTTTAATGCCCCTATAGCTGGCTGTGAACTTGTTTTCCATGTTGCTACACCTGTGAACTTTGCTTCTGAAGATCCTGAGGTATTTCTAAAATAGAAAACTGAAAAATCATGCTATATAGATTATCTTTATATACATTTTTATTTGCGTGTCTTCTTAATTTAATGCGAGCATCATCATGCTTATTATTCTGCTAAACTGTGCAGAATGACATGATCAAACCAGCAGTCCAAGGAGTACTAAATGTGTTGAGAGCATGTTCACGAGCAAAATCAGTTAAACGGGTGATCTTGACTTCTTCAGCAGCTGCTGTAACAATAAATGCATTAGAAGGGACCGATCTAGTTATGGATGAAAACAACTGGACTGATGTTAATTTCTTGAGCACTGCAAAACCACCTACTTGGGTAATAATCCAATGACAAATTCTTGTGTGTGTATCTGCTTTATATTAGACAAATGCATGTTAGATGTTCCTCTGACTTTTAATGTAGGATCTAATTGGTGAGTTGATCTTCTTCCTGTATATATATAACCAATTTCTATTTTTTTTGTCATTTTTTCCCAAATTACTTTTATTGATGCTCTCTCAACAATAATCAAGTAAGAGAGAAGTGGGGAATTAATAAAGTGGAACCTACTTCTGATGTGATTTATATGTTATGTCTCTTTGTCTGGCTTAACTGAGAACTTTGGATTGGGTTCTGAATCTTGTATCAAGAACATGTAATTGGGATTATATAGAAAGATCATTCAACACATACTCTAATGAAAAGTTTATGCAAAACACAGGGATATCCTGCCTCCAAAGCACTAGCAGAGAAGGCTGCATGGAAATTTGCAGAAGAAAATGATATAGATCTCATCACTGTGGTACCTACCATGATGGGTGGTTCTTCTCTCACTCCAGAAATCCCAAGCAGTCTTGGCTTAGCCATGTCCCTAATTACAGGTATGAACTCTGCCACACGCATCAGGTGATAATTGTTCTATGTCAGTTTTGTTTTCTTAAAGAAAATCTGCTAAGCATTTATATTTATGGTGTTGAATTGGAATTGCAGGAAACGATTTCCTTATAAATGCTTTGAAGGGAATGCAACTGTTGTCTGGTTCAATATCTATTGCTCATGTGAAAGATGTTTGCCGAGCACACATATTCTTGGCCGAGAGAGAATCAGCTTCTGGTCGGTACATATGTTGTGCTCACAATACAAGTGTTCCTGAGCTTGCAAAGTTCCTCAACAAACGATACCCGCAGTACAAAATCCCATCCCAGTAAGCTTCTGATGATTCAAATACTGTGAAAAATGACATTACACTTTAGCCCAAGATTATCTTTTTGGGATCCCATTAGAGTGATGATGATGTATCATGTTATATATATACATATAACTGCAGATTTGATGACTTTCCCTCAAAGGCCAAGTTGGTAATCTCCTCAGAGAAGCTGATCAAAGAAGGGTTCAGTTATCAGTTTGGGGTAGAACAGATCTACGACGAGACTCTGGAGTACTTCAAGTCTAAGGGAGCCCTTAAAAATTGAATTGGCTGAGAGGCTTCAAAGCTCTAGCATAAGCTCTACTAGTTATAATATTGCGGTGATAATAATAATCTGGATGGGAGGGGAGGGGCAGTTCAGTGTGATGATGTGTATTAATACTGAGCTAGTATTTTTAAATGATGGGATGCTACTCTTCCACCACTCTATCCCCCTGGATTGCACTTTACTATTTATTTTTATCATAAAAAGCAATATATTATTATAAAGAATAATACACACACATCTACACACAGAAGAGACATCATAGTGGGTCCCGTCCCAACTCGAACATGCGCTGTCTTCATTTGTGTACTGGACCACATTTTAGGGACCGGGTCCGTTTCGTCCCAATATGACCAAAATAGAGATGCTAATTAGTGCGGGTTCTTCAAGCGCAGCCCTAATAAGTTTATACGTAAAGAAGGAAAAAATAGCTAAAATATTTGGATTAAATTGCATTCAAGGTTCTAAACTATTTTTATGGTAGTACTTATTACGTAAGTCGACAACATATCCTCCCACATAATGGAGTAGCCGTGGAATATTTCCTGCTCATCGACTTATACGAAAGAGAAAATTGAAACATGGGCTGCTATTGAAGGCACCAGATGAAAACACTGGTTTTATGGTCTGCCTGCAAAGCACTGGAGAAAACAGTGCGACAGGCCCGAAATTCTGATCAGCCGAGAGAATTCTCAGCTCCAGTTTCCTAGCTTCGGCTTGCCAATGTAACTCCGGGAGGGGGGGGGGGGGGGGGGTGGAATTCTCAGCTCCAGTTTCCTAGCTTCGGCTTGCCTATGTAACTCCGGGAGGGGGGTGGAATTCTCAGCTCTAGCTTTACTCATGTTCCAAGTGAAGTTCCAGAATGCACTGTACACCTATGCAAGCCTTAATCTGATTGTCTCTATCCTAAAGCAGATTCAGAAATCTACTCATAAATCTTCCCACTTCCACAGGCCATCACTGCTCACTGCATTAGATACCCTCGAGTGTCTTAAATTGAGGCAGCTACCGGGTCATTACTCCGCCGCACCCTTGCAACATCAATTTCATTGATTTCAGATTTATAATTGTTTGTTTGAATTATATATTTTGAGTGATTTTGTGCTGTACTAGATGGTAGAGGAATGTTTTATCTCAAAACGTAAAAGTGCTTTTTAGCTGAGCTTCCAAACATCCACTAGTATCTCAGCAATCGTCGTATTGCTAGTATATCCATTTTTTTTATTAAAAAAAATCTCAGTTTTTGGTAATTCTAATTTCTGGTACCACTCTTAAGCTTAGATAAATAAAAGTATGAGTGCCTTTTTGGTTTTTGGATTAGTAATATATGTTACTTTTCCAATATAATTAGGTATATGAGTTAAGTATGTAAAATTAGTCTTATCCAAACTTATGTGAACATGATTTTATAATACTAATAAAAAGGGTCTAAATCATGTGCACAGTAATTGTTGTTTGGGAAAATCACAGTTCAGTCCTATAGAAGCATAATACTAGCAAAAAAGTCCCTTGAATTTGGTAATCTTAGAGAAGAGTCCCTTGAGACCTGAGTGAAATATGAAAATCATATCTAATTACCCTTACACCCTTATTGAGAAAATGTATCAAAGAAGCTAGAGGAGCAGTTTGAAACCCCATTGCCCTGAGCATTCCGTCGCCTTCGCCCTAACTATATCGAGTGCCTGAGAAGACGTTGCCTCCATCACCGTCACTGAGAGACTGAAGAGTCGTTGTCGCTAAGAGCCTACGACGCGGTTGCAATTGCCATCGTTGCCACTGAGCAGACGCTATCGCAGTTTCAATTCTCACTCAGAGTTTGAGAAAACAACATTGCAATCGTCATCATAACTAAGAGATTGAGGAATCGTTTTCGTCATCGTTGGGAAGAAATCATTGTGGGATTAACAAGTTCACTACCTACCATTGACAGATTAAGCAACTAGATTGACAAGTACCTTACCCACTCCAAAGTTTTGGCTTCGAAACTCGAGTTTTGGCTTCAAAACTCAAGTTATATCAGGTGTGGTAAAAGACTTGTCAATCCAACTGCTTAACTTGTCGATTGTGAGTAATGAACTTGTCAATCCCATGATGACTTCTTCTTAGTAACAACAATGGTGATTCATCAGTCTCTCAATGATGATGGAAATTGTGATGGCATTTTCTCAGTGATGGTGTCTTAGACTCTCAAAAATGACAGTTTCTCAATCTCTTAGTGATGGCGATTGCAACGGAATACTCAGTGTTATAGTGTTTCAAGTTGTTCCTTTGGCTTCTCTGATACATTTTCTCAATAAGGGCACAATGGTAATTGAACATGCTTATCATATTTCACTCAGGTTCTAAGGGACTCTTCTCCAAGAGTGCCAAATTCAAGGGACTTTTTACTATTATTATCCTTCTAAAGGATTCAATTACAATTTTCCCTTGTTGCTTTCCTAAGCTTGTAGGACCCATCCTTATTAATCAACTCAATCAAAACATGTTTATAGTTCTGTTGGAAAAAAAGACGTTTATGGTTCTTCCTTAATTTGCCCTCTACAAATCTCAAATATCAACCTCCCCATGTATATGGTACACAAGTTTTTTCTTCACAACAAACAAATATGAATTATGATTACCTTTTGATATCTAGCTAGTTATGTTTTTATTCTTTATTAAAGTTACCTTAGGTTCGGGCTTAGCTAGTTATGTTTTTTTAGGTGCACCCTTCTATGGTGTTTGATGATGTATCATAACTTTTTTATGCTTAGGTAAATGTTTAAGTGAAATTGATTACTCACCCTACCCAACATTTGTATAATCTAAGAGAAAGGAAAATTTTGTCTTGCTCTTGTATCGTATATAAACCCAACCTTTTCCAAAAATTTGTATAAAAAAAGTCACAATAGGTAATAAATTAACCATTGCTACATATATAATGCTTCCAATCAATCTAAAGTCCTGTTAAATCTATCCCTCATTGAGAGGAAGCTCCCAAACATGATTCTATTATGTATATGTTGTGGTATAGTTTATCATTATATTAAGAATTGTGCTTGTTTGGAAATCACGCTGCACACAAGTCGAGATAAAATTATTCTTATATACTTATCTCAATTTATGTAAAATCACTCTTTCAATAGATTTCCAATCACGAAAGGACAATTCAATAAGTTTTAGATATTGTGTTTTTGGTAATATCTTTAATAGTTAATTTTATATTAACTTTACAAATAGGCTTGAAAGTGTCACATCATATAAAGAAAATGAAAGCTTATCACAAGTCAAAGAAGTCGCATCACAGTTTTTTGAGATAATTCAAACACACATTATGTTGCATGTTTTAAACATGTGCATAGAGTTTAAATTATACACCCTCTAATTTTAAATACAAGATTTAATTAATATTTTTAAATATTAAAGAATATAATTAACTAATGTACTTATTATTTCTCTTTAAATTATTTTTCATAATTTTTAAATTAATGTATAATTTAATGATACACGTAAATATTTTAAAATATAATATATAATTAAGTAATTTATTTAAATTTTTGAATTTTATACAAAAGTTAAAATCTCGCAGTGGCATAATGTGGTGTAGATTGAAGAATTGAAGACGTGAAGTGTTAAAAGTTGAAATTTTGAGTGATTGATGCACACATTCTCTCTGAATGGGATATATAGAGAGGATTATGATTGATTTTTTAGGACCATTAGTGTTTTTTGGCCGCGCGCGTGTGTGTATAGCATCACTGGATTTTTTTTTTTCTAATTGCAGCTGAAAATTTATATAAAATAATATATTTTCCACATATATATAAAATAATATATGTATCATTTAAATATTTTCCTTTATTTTATTTTTATCATTTGATTTTCCATAATTTTATCAAAATATAATAATATATGTATTATTTAACGAACTTTTTGTCTTTTGAAATAATTTTTCACCAAAAGTCACTTCTCCAACATTTGTCCTAACAAATTTTTCTTTTCACAGAAAGGGACTTCTCCAATGTTTATCAAAACATAAATACAATTATTTTCAAAATGTATTTTAGACAAAAGTCATTTTTCAAAATTCATTCTAGACAAAAGTTATTTATCTCAATGCTTATCCAAACGGATCAAGTGTCCAAGCCAGTGATTCATAACACATTAGGAATCATTCTTACAAAAGAAAATGGTAGGAATATGACAAGTTTACTCTAACCATTAAGGGCTTAATTCTTCATTTATAAAATTGCAAATTCAAATTTTACTGTCGATGACTCAATGTAAGTAACTTGTTGAATGATATATATAGTTACTTCAATAATATTAAGAAAAATTATTACAAGCAATAAGACTTTTGAAATTTCTCAACAAATTATTAAAAGAAAATGCCATTGATTTAATTTTTAAACTTCTTCCCAAAAATTTAATGATACTTGATTGCATTTGTAGTTTGAAGTTTGATAAATAACATACCACTAGAACAAATTGTTTAAATGTCATAAAAAAGTAAGGAACAAAAAACAGATCGAACAAATCAGTTCAAACCAGAAATCGGTAAACCGGTCTATGATTCGATCTAGATCAAAGGTTAGACTAGAGGTGGGTTGAACGGATTATATTTCTTTTATCAGATTTTTTTAAATGACATTGTTTAAATATTTTTTTAAAAAAAAAATTGGTAAAATAAAAAAAGAATTAAAAAAAAGCCTGCTAACCCGCCGTGGAGTAATAATACAAGGAAAGGAAATGCAGCTTCAACATTCACCTACTTAGAAGTCAAATTAGCAATAACAAAATTGTTTGAAACGACGTTTTCAAAAGTTAAAAATACGTTAATAGTGTTTTTCGGTAAAACGAGATAATCTCTTCCACATGTATACTTCGGCTTGCGTAAAAATACTTCTCTACCGCGTTCTGAAACGGGCCCGACATTTCATGGAACACATGGAGTAATAATACAAGGCAAGTAAAAGCAACTTCATCATTCGCCTCCTTAAGATCAGTCAAAGCAAATACTATTTCATGGAACACAAGAGATTTGGCTGAAAAAGTTGGCGTAATTTGTTTTGTTCATCCATCACACGCCAAACTTATTTGGCTCTGAAACTTGAGAAGAAACGTATTGTAATCTGTTTTTGGGGGCAAAGAAAGAAATTAGGAAACACAGCGACATGCTTAAGCATAGTAAGCACGTCATTACTAGAACAAGTTTAAGTAACTTCATTCTAAAAGACTAGTTCATATATAGAGAGACGGCCGCGTGTCAACTTTCTCAATAATTCTACATCTGCATGATACTTCACTTGGTCTTCTGCTAATCCAAGCATTGATAGCTCTTTTTAATATTGAGTCTGTTTGGGAACATGATAGATAAGTACTTCTACACGTGCCGAGGTAAATATATGAAGGAGATTATCTCGTTTTACAGAAAAATACTGTTAAAGATGCGTTTCAAGAGTATAGAAGTGTTGCCACATGCCCCTGTTAGCATGAACTCTCACCACCTTAATACTAACATATTGGGTGGGAGAACTATTTAAAGTTATAATAAATCATAGTTCTTTCTCAACCATTCATGCCTTTCCCCTTTGTTTCATTTGGTTCATTTCCTAACAATCTTCATGCACTCTAATTCTTCACCACATATATCAATGCATATCCTTAACGCTTTTGAGTTTATCAATTTACTCAAAATTAAACCATTATTTTTCGCCAGGCATGTTTGATATCCAAATTTTAAAAGGTGTAGAGATAGATACAGTTTGTAAAAATATGCAATTCTAACGATTATATTAAATTAATCTAAATGTCCATCTTTTTATGTGCAACCCACTTGTCTTCCTTTAATTTATACATGTACACATGAAAAAAAAATAGTTTGAGATAGTAGATGCATTATATTGTATAAAATACTTCAAAATGTCCATAGCCATGAGAAAATACTTTAGGGATGCTTACATCACTTTGACTCAAAAAATATAATTTTTTAATATAATTCAAATTTTTGCACTTGTTTGTATAAAATTTAATCACAACCTAAAAGGGGAAAAAGTTTCTTTCATTCACAACCTAACTCACTATTCTTTGTACAGTAATATATATATATATATATTAATTTTATGTTTTGAACTTCAAATATTCGATGGAATAATGCCCTCTTCGCGCTCCAAATTCATCAGTTCCCCAATTGAATTGAAAATGATACCCTACTACTAGCCGACCGACCTAAAAATCTTGTTTAGAGCTTATAGACAAAAAGGTTGAGCACGTAAATGGCTAAATTATCCCTCAAATAATTAAGAAATAATTAGACGGAAAAGGGGTCCACTATTTTATTTTCCACGTTTTTCTCGGATCTTCATGCAGGTGGCTGGCAAACTCCTATAAATATCGATGGGTTGTCTTCCTCTCTTGCAACAAATCCTTCGAGCATCACGCGCGCACACGCAAGATTCTTTATCCTTCAGTCAGAAGAGTTCAACTATTTTTCATGGCACTGTTTAGTACTGTGAAATCCTCCATTATTCTCTCCTTGTCTCCCCCATTTCCTTCCACAAAAGCAGGGCTTGCTTCTGACAGATCCTCCTCTTTCAAACTCAATTCTCTGCCCATTGCTAACAAATGGATCATCGCTGACCCAAGCCCTTCTACTGCCCCTTTCAAAAACTTAGTAAGTTGAAACCTGAGTTCTTTTGGTGTGTGTCTCTCCCTCTCGTACCAACGTTAGTAGAGAGAGATAATTACATCTCCATTGTCCAAATCTAATTTGAGTAGTTGAATTTTTTTAAAAAAGCTATATTTTCTGAAAAATAATAACAGTAAATATAGAATAAAAAATAAAAACCATATCTCAACTACTATCCAAATGTGATTAACTCTCCCTACTAAGCCCTAGCAGCGTAGCGAGGCCCCAACCTCTCTCAGATATATGTATATTTATTCTATATGCCATGTGTGTTTCCGGAGAGCTTTTCTTTATTAAGTTTCTTCCATGGCAGGATAATCATCGACTCTACAATAATATGGAAGGTGAGCTGAAACTGTTTAAGAAAGTTCTCGAGAATGCGGGTGAAAACCCTGTGAAAGGTTTATACCTGGTTGATGCTATGAAACGCCTCAACATCGATTACCACTTCCAACAAGAAATCGACGAATTCCTAGCAACTCAGTACTCGATTTTCAGCACTTGTACAAATGGATGTGGTCGTGATGATCTTCATGAGGTTTCTCTTCTCTTTCGCCTTCTGAGACAGCAAGGACATTCCCTACCTGCAGGTGGGTACTGAAAGTCAATTATCACATGTTAGATTAATTTAAACTGAGAGAGGATGATAATAGAGTCTTCTTCTTCTTGTGAATAGCAGAGGTGTTTGAGAAATTTACAGACAAGGAGGGGAAGTTCTTGAGCGAGAAGGTAGGTGGAGATATCAAGGGTATGATAGACTTATATGAAGCTTCACAGCTAAGAATGGACGGAGAAGCCATACTTGATGAAGCTGAACAATTTAGTGGGAAGATTCTGAAGGAAACAAGTGCCTGCATTGGTGTTGATAAAGCTGAGTTTGTGAGGATTACTTTGGAGCAACCATTTCACAAAAGTCTTCCAATTTTCACTTGCAGAAACTTGTTTGAAAACACTCATGGCATGAATTGTTGGGTCAATGCCTTACGAGATTTGGCTAAAATGAATTTCAATGTGCTCCAATCCACTTACCAAAAGGAGATTCTTCACATTTCTAAGTATGTATATGCTCCTGCAATATATACACACACTTCAAAAAGTTTTAGTCTTTATGTCATTTATATAACATGTTTGTTTGTTTGTTTTCAGATGGTGGAGTGACCTTGGTTTAGCGAACGAGTTGAAGTATGCGAGAAACCAACCACTGAAATGGTACATTTGGTCCTTGGGATGCTTAACAGATCCATCCTTATCAGAAGAAAGGGTGGAGCTCACAAAGCCAATCTCCTTCATCTACCTGATAGATGACATTTTTGATATATATGGGACCCTTGAAGAATTAACTCTTTTCACAAAAGTTGTTACTAGGTATACACATCAAATTACGCCAAAATAAACATTAATTATCCATAATTCCTACAAATATCGCTGCTACCTACAATTTAAAAGATAACAAATCTTTATTATGAACAGAAATGTTTTGTGTTTTTAATATGTGTTCAGATGGGATCCTGAAGCTACAGAAGAGCTACCTGTTTACATGAGGATATGCTTTAAAGCACTCTATGATCTCACCAATGATATCAGCGACAAGATTTATCTGAGGCATGGATGGAACCCCAGTGTGTCCCTTGGAAAGGCGGTAAGTATCATCACAATCATTATGGTTTATTGTTATGAATCCTATATGAGGCCGATAGGAGACTGAGTGAAGTACCTTAGGAATTATGGGAAAGTTGGCATCTCGATCCCTATTCTTTTGGGATTGAGCTTTCCCTTAGAACTTATAGCATTGTTATGATTCAAATGTTTGAAACATTATGTTTGAGTGGTTGGGTTTTGTTGTGCAGTGGGGGAGTTTGTTTGAGGCATTTCTGATAGAAGCAGAATGGTTTGCTTCAGGGAAGATACCAAGCGCAGAAGAGTACTTGAAGAATGGGATAGTGAGGTCAGGAGTGCATATAGTAATGGCTCACATTTTCTTTCTGTTAGGCCAATCAATCACCAACGAATCAGTCCACAAAATAGACAACTCTCCGACCATAATCTCTTCCACAGCAACCATCCTTCGTCTCTGGGATGACCTGGGAACTGCTCAGGTAATTATAAAAACAGTATTACATTATTTTACTTTCACAAACAATCAACCTTCTCTATCACATCCTTCAGTTTCAAATGCTTAAATATGCATGATCTGAATATTTGTGTGTGTATATATGAAACGAATTTGAAGGACGAGAACCAGGTGGAAGGTAAGGATGGGTCATATGTGGAGTGCCTGATGAAGAAGGAGAGGATGAGCAAGGAAATGGCGAGAGAGGTGGTGATGGGTAAGATCTCTGATTCGTGGAAGAGTCTCAACAGAGAAAGCATAATGGGAAACACGTTTGCCTCACCGTTTACGAAGGCCTCTTTGAATCTAATTAATGTACAGTTACGATCACAATCAAAGTCTGCCCAAGCTAGAGGCCCAGGTCAAGTCTTTGCTTTATGATCAGGTTGCCTGGTGATTATTACAACCACGCGTTTCCACCGACGAAACTTTATATATACCTGTGTGTGTTCATGGCTTTACGTTTCTAGTAATTTATCTCGTGTTTTTTTCAACTCTCCACCACCTCTTTATGCTACAGTTAGTTCTGTTGTAGCTGCTTTGTAAAAGGATAAAGAAAAAGTACCTAATACGTGTCATAAGAAAAACAGTGACTTGTACCTAAGGAAAAAAACTCCACGTGTTAGCTACATACTCTTACGTGGTCTCAAATACTTTTTTTTTTTACAAAAAGATGCAGTTATATTTATTATTTTCTTTAAATTAATTTATCTAATTAATAAATTTATATATAATTTAATATACTGTTGCTTTGTAAAGGGGTAAAGAAGAAGTACCTGATACGTGTCATAACAAAACAGTGACTTGTACCTAATGGGGAAAAAACTCCACGTGCTAGCTACATATCTCTTGCGTGGTCTCAAATACTTTTTTTGACAAAAAAAAAGAACATAGTTATATTTATTATTTTTCTCTAGATAATTTATCTAATTAATAAATTTATATGTAATTTAATATACAGTTGGTTATTAATATAAGAGTCAGTTTATTTTTTTTTAAACTAATGTATTTGATTTATAGACTAATATACAATTAAATTATACATATAAGTATTTTAGAAAATATATTATGATTAAATGATTAACTTATATTTTAGAAAATATACAATCGAATTATATAAATAAGTGTTCTCAAACACCCCCAAAAATCAACTATACGGTCCATCAGTTGAGTTGCACATAACCAACAATAATCTAAACCATTCACCCTGAATTATTATTATTATATGAATAATTTCTTCTTCTAATAATAATAAGATTCATGCAAATATCCACCTTCTCCATGACTTTGGGCAATTCCCTTACAACATTCGCTCCCTTTAGCCTTGAGGAAGACAAATACAATTTTTTAACCAATTTTATCTCTTTATTTATTATTTTTTAAATTAATTTATCATATTTATAAACTGATATATAACTAAAAATTATACAGTGGTATTTTAAAGAAATCTCATATTACATTTTTGTTATAATAAACGAATTTATCTCATTTTCTTATTTAACCAGATTAGTTAAGTTCCTAGTGTATTAAGAATTAAAAGAGAATTTGAAAGTCAGATTTTAAGATGCTTTTATCTTAAATTGCATGCATCGTTGGAAAAATTCTTTCCTAAACATGTACAGTATTTGCCTTGTTTGTGCGTGAAACATGCCAGCGTAATGCAACTCCATATAATTTCTTCATCCTTTTCCCCTCTCTTAGAAATCAATACCACTTCTTATCCTTGACACAATATTATTTTTTCAGGAAGATTAAGAAAGTTAATTAACCATAATTTTATTATTTTTCTTCAAACTAATTTATTTGACTTATAAACTAATATATAATCTATAATTAAATAATTTATTTAGTTTTTTTATCTTCCTTACAAAAATTAACCGTCTATATATATTACATTATCCGTTGGATGAGTGGAGTCCGTATAAAGTAAAAATACATGACAGACAGACTATTCATGAGTTAGAAAATGTGTTAACAACGTTTTCAATAAACGTGCCAGCGAACTGTGGGAGATATCCATTCTATGGTTAACAAAACTCTTCGTACAATATAATTTAATTATTATCCACACTAATCTTGCTTAGTGCTTTATTTATTTGAATTATTATTCCCTGCAAATCATCGTACCTCTTCACCACAACCACAAGGACATCGGACGATAAAGTATCTGATATTATATTTATCCAAAACATGCACACACAAAATTGAATAACGGTTTAATCAACATGCTAGAAATAGGAATATCTTACCGAGAATTTACAATAAATCAATTATTCTTATGAAAAAATACCAGATTGCATGACTCAATCAAATACAAAATTGTTGTTCTTTTTTTTAAAATTTTAAAACTGTTCGTTCTACTGTGTATACAAGACTTAATCAAATAGATTATTCTGTCCAAAAAGTGAGCACCCAGCAACTTGGCAAGCCAAACTCAGGAAATTGAATAGATGGTAAATTGGTGATTTTCAAATTTTCCGCACAAGTCTAACACTAAAATTAAAACGCGTTTGGTTCTAGAGTTCATCGTAATATAATGTAAATGACTGATGACCATAGAGTATTTGATTTGTAATCATAAAATGAAATTCATATCTTATCTATAAAAATAAAAAATGTGAAAAAACTTTTAACTTACTAAAATGGAGGGTATAAATGTCTAAATATTTATTTATGAAATATATAGATGTCTACATGTTGATCCATACAAATTGTAATCCAAATCACATAAATTTGACTTATATTCGTTGTAATCAGGATTAATATTACATTGCATTATTTTACTATACCAATCAAAACATTTGAATCAGCATAATACATCACAATTACATTTCAATGTAATTAAGATTACATTGAAATTGTTATTATAATATTTAAGACTTAACTTTTAACATATGTTTTAAACTAATGATATTTAAAAAATTTTTATCAAGTGAAATGACTCATATATCCTTAGGTAAACTTAAGGTTTGAAAACATAAAATAGAGAAGTAATGTTGGGAGACTTACTATAGGCTTTAGCTTCAACCATGTTTGAATTTGAGTGGAATTAGTTATTTAAGCAAAAAAAAAAAGGCCTCCGTTTTGGCTTTACCCCATACCATTAGCATTCCCAAGTATTTCCCTGGGTCCTCACTGTCTTTTATTTCCAAAGTTTCATATACTTCAAACTTAATCCTACTGCTGGCATTTTTGGAAAAGAAGATGCAGGACTTTCCAAAATTCACCCTTTGTCTTGGGGCCTTGCAATGGCAATTAATTATTTCCTTTAGCACCCTACAGTCCCTCTTATCTACATTGATAAAAAAAGAGCGTCATCCGCGAAAAAACTATGGGACAGCACCGGACATCCTCTTACAAGCTTTACTCCTCTAAGCTTCCTCTGAATAACATGATCTTGAACCATTATGGATAAAACATCTGCTGCTAGGATGAACAAGTAGGGGGAAAGGGGATCACCTTGTCTTATTCCTCTTGACATATTTATGTCAGCAACCTTCTTCCATGCTATTACGTAATAGACCTAACTTTGATGTGGTGATGCAATTCATGACTCACGATGTCATTTTGTGGCCAAAGCCCAATCCTCTTCATCACTTCCTCTACAAATCTCCATTCTAATATATCATATGCCTTATTCATGTCTATTTTGACTGCCATCTCCACCTTATTCCCCTTCTTCTTGTTCTTAAGGTAGTGAACATGTGCCACTAGGATGTTATTTTGGATAAGCCTTCCTGCCACAAATGCTCTTTGATTATCAGACACCACTTTCTACATTACTGGTTTTAGCCTAGTGGCTATGATTTTTGAGACAATCTTGTATATAAAATTACACAATCCTATTGGCCTAAATTGCCCCACAGTCTCTGCATGCTCTACTTTAGGTATTGATACCACATTGGTATTATTTATGGTCTCCATGCTTACAATACCACATTGGTATTATTTATGGTCTCAATGCTTACTTTATCATTGAAAAAGTCCCTGCCCATTTTCACCACTTCCCTCCTAACCTCCCCCCATGCTGTTTGGTAAAACATTCCCGAGTATCCATCTGGCCCAAGGGCTCTAGTACCATTCAACTGAAAAACAGCTTTCTTGATTTCTTCTTTTGAGACTTCTTTCTCCAGCAGCTTCAAGTCTGATTCTGTCACACACTTCTCCACATGCTTTAATGCCTCCTCCATTTCTACTGTTTCTCCTGATGCAAAGAGATCTTTATAGTATCCCAAAAAGTGACCATTGATCTCTTCCTCCTCTTCCAACCATGTCCCATCTTCCCTCTTTAGTCTAGTAATTCTATTAGTCCCCCTCCTCTGCACTGTGCTCGTGTGGAAGAATCTAGTATTTCGGTCACCTTCTTTCAGCCATTTTACACGAGATCTTTGCCACCAAAATGTTTCTTTTCTCTTCCATGCTTCCTCAATCTGGTTTATGATTTCTTCTGACTCTCTTCTTTTTTCCCGATCCATTATACCTCTTCTATTTATTGCCATCCTCCTTGATAGCTGCTCTATTGTTTTCCTTGCATTGGGAAACTTTTCATTGCCCGATTGAATGGGTACTCCTCTACAGTTGTTCAACCTATGCTCGATATTTTTCACTGAGTCCACTTCTCTCTCTACTTTCTTTCCACCCTTTTGTTACTTTTAAAGGAAAATCTTCACGGTCTATCCAAAAAGCCTCAATCTGAAAGGCTTTGGTATTCTTACATTTTTATATTCTAAATCCCTCAGGAGCAGGTGGTGGTCTGAGCCAATTGGTTCCACATGAGTCAGCATTGCTTGCTAGTATGAATCAACAAAGTCACAATTTGCTAATGCCCTATTAATCCTTTCCTTTACATGATCTACTCCCAGTTTATTATTGCACCATGTATACCTTACTCCTTGGAACCCCAGCTCAAGTAACTGGCAATCAGACATCATGCTTTGGAAGTTCATAGTCCTTCCAATATCAGCTGGCACTTTTCCTAGTTTCTCTTCTCTTGTTGCAACATCGTTGCAGTCTCCTATACACAGCCAGGACCCACTTATGCCCCCTGCATTATCCCTCATCTTATTCCACACATCCATTCTTCCTCTATCTATTGGTGATCCATACACAGGTTATAAAATTGGGCATGTTATAACCTTGTGAGATAGTAATCGTGTGTATCAAATGTTTTGAATTATACCAGACATTGATTATCACATCCTTATTCCACCATAAGGCCAATCCTCCACTACTACCCATATGAGGAACGTAGAACTCCTCAAATAAAAGGTTTCTTCTTAGTCCCTGCAGCTTTCCTGTTGTCACTTTTGTCTCCATTAGGAAGACAATTGAGGGTTTGTGCTTCAAGCATTCTTCCCTTAATTTCCTAACTGTCAAGGCCCTTCTCAAGCCTTGACAGTTCCAAGCAATCAACTTCATTGCTTCTTGGTGACTGTTTTAGGCCAGCCACCTTGTCCTGCAATTACTTCAACAATTTGCTTCATTTTTGGACATTCCTAGTCCCCTTCCCCTCTCCCTTCTACCATCAATCGCCTTGAAGTTCCCTCCTCTTTTCCATTCCATGTCTCCTTCCTTCTTCTGCTTCCTGTCTTCCCCATTTGTTTTCCCCCTCATGTATTTCATTTTGATTCTCCTTTGTTGGATCATTGTTTCAACCTTCGTCACCCCTTCCTTCTCACTTTTTCAGTCTTTTTCTCTTGCTTGTACTCCTATCCTCATCCTCTTCTCTATCTCTCTTCAGTTGCATTCGTTTGATGCCTTAAAGCACCTCAGCGATGGGCGATTGTGTCCCATAGACCACTAATGCTCTAGTTAAGTCTTCTTGCATTTTAGGTGGAATCATCTTATTCACCTCTCCATTTTCACTCTCCTTACCCTCCCTTGCCCTCACACGCTCTCCAGGCTCCTCATTGTTTAAGTTTCCTATTTTCTTTGCTTCTTCTGTGATTTCTTTCTCATTTTCATCTTTTTTTCCTTCTACTACTCCTCCCTTCATTTCATCTTCCTCTCCCTCTAATCCTTGCTCGTCTCTGACATTCCATTCTGTTCTTTCCTCGTATCTTCTTTTGAATTATTTCTGCTTTTACATTCCCTCGTGTCCTCCTCCCATCCTGTTTTGCATATTCTTATAGTGCCCTCTATCAAGTGTGCTGCCTGTGTACTCAACCATCCGCTGAATTTTCTTGATCCTTCAGTTTCCTCATCTCCTTCATCTGGACAGGTTTTTTTATCATGACCTATCCTTCCACAACCGCAACAAAAATTCTGGAGTCTTTCATATCTCGCTTTGATCCAGATTGGCTCCCTACTTGGTCTCGGGCTCCACATATATGTAATCAATGGCTTCCTTATATCCACTATCACTCACGCTCTTAGATAGCTCCTGATTAACAAGTTATTGCGTTTAGGATTCTCCACCATCACAACCTCACCTATCATGTTTCCTAGAGCTACCACGTTTTCTTCATACATTGCACCAGTTGGCAGGTTATGAAACTGGATCCAGAATGGGCTCAGATGAAAATATATTTCCTTATACGTCATAAATTCCTGCCATGGCTGGATATTCAACAATATTCCTTGAATTGACCATGGCCGTCCCCTAAACACTCTTTAATGATCTTCTTTCCTTTGAAATTCAAACATGAGTATGTTCCGCTCCACCTCTGTTATTTCCATATCTGCACTCCTTTCTAAATTCCATCCCTTCCTTATTATTTGGCATGTAACGTTACGATTCATACTTCTTTCTGTGACCAGTTTCCCAATTAGTGCTCCTCCCGTCCTCTTATTCTGGACATTCTCCTTTCATATGAGATTTGCCATTGGTTCTGCCTGAGTACTCTGTTCTTTTTTTAGATTATCTTTATCGCTTCCTCTTGGGATGTCTCTCCCTCTGGTTCCACTTTGTGTCATTTTTCTGGTTTCGTATCTCACTTTTTCCACATTCATCTTCTCTTTCCGTGTCTGGCAAAAGTAAGATCTCAGTCTTCCCTTGTCTCTCTGATATAATAATCTCACATGGCTGCGTTATCGCATTGTGCGATCTCGCCGCCCTCTCGTTTCCTCCGTCTCAGTGGGTGCAAGAGTTCGCTCTCTATCTTATGCTCTCTGTCGTGACAGAAAGGTTGTTAGCAGGTTTGTTGCGAGAGCAACGATAACAGTCGTAACTGACTCTCACAGAGGAGAGAGACTGCTCTCACGTGGAGAGGAAAAATTTTGCCACCCATGAGTTATTAGTATGCACCAACAAAATTAAGGATCAGAATAACAAGAATAATAGAATAGACCACCAGAGATAATGCACCAGACTACTTATCTTCCGGCAAACTTAGGTAGAAACTCCCCCCCAAGTTTCACTACCTTCTTTGCCTCTAAAATCCTTTTCTTTTCCGCCAGTTTATCCACCACAAGCTGCGGAATTGATCTTTCAACAAGGTTCGAACTCCAGAAAATATCATTGCGTACCTTGTAAGTAGAATCCAGATCACCATTCTCACATAGAAAGGGAATAAGCAGCTCAAACGTTGTGTTGTTCGGCTTGCAATCTGTGCTATTTATTTCATGGTACCACTTCTTAGCTTCATCCACATTTTTCTCATCGACAACATCTTCTTTCATGTTCTTCTGCCCAGTCAATCCCGTTAACTTAGCATTGTAGCTCCAAATATCAGGAATAACATTGTTCTTCAGCATTTGGCTCCATATTGTGTCACCATCTGAAAAATGAACATTCACATATAACGCATACAGCAGCGTATTGAAAGTTGTCAAACACAAGTTTACACCCTTCTTTTCCATCTCATCAAGCATGGCAATGGTGGAATCAAAAGAACCCATTTCACAAAATGCCCAAATAACAGTATTGTAAGAGTCAAAATTCAGTTCAATGGACAGCTTTGTGGGAAGCTCCTTGAAAAGGCGACCTACCATGTCAAATTTATCAGAAAGAAAATAAGCATACAAGAGGGCGTTAAAAGATGCCACCGTACGGGTGCAATTTAGCTCTAGCAATACATCGAACAGCTCCTGCGCATATTCAAGCATGCCTGATCTGCCATAAAATCTTATCGCCAGGGCCGAGATGCCTTCGCTGGAAAATTGGTCGTACTTCTTTGGGTCTTTCTGGATCTCTTAGAGCAAATTGAATTGCTTGGCGGAGGCAAAGCGACGACTCGCGAGTTCGCAAATGCCATCTTTAGTTCAGAAATGGTCAACTTCGGAGGCTTTATTGAACTTCTGGATGAGGAATTTGTAGCCCCTCCCATTGTAGAGCTTCCTTAATAAGGACTGAACATTGGTGGTGGTGGCGGCGGCGGCGAAGGAAGAGAAGTTGTGCATATGGTTGAGCAACGAGTGGGATGGCCAGCCCGTAGCCCACCCGTTTAAAATTACACAGATAAGGGTTAGCCCGTACCCGTACCTCAACCCATTTAACTATTTTTAAACGGGTTACAAATATATGGGCGGGTTTTGCGGGTAATGGGCTGCCCGTATAAAAAAAGAGAGGAAAAAACATTTTGATCCCAAATGAAAACACTGCACTAAATATACAAAGATAAACACTGCACTGAAGAAAGCATGAGCCTCAAAGAGAGTGAGAAATAATAATACTGTTAATATTGCTTCCTAAGGCAGTCAGCCAATTTAGTATGCAGCTAACTAAATGACATTGATCCTTTGAGAAAAAGCTAAAACAGTGCTACTACTAATATAAACATGATCATAAAATCTCTGGAAAGTAAGGCACAAAATTTTTAGACCTATCGATTCCACCAAACAAAAAAATGAGTTTCACCAAATCTGTCCTGATAATAGAAAGTGAAAAAGAAAATTATAGATTAGTGACACATTAAGTCTTCAGAATTT
>JANTPZ010042903.1:2649-15028 GCA_025593235.1 Vachellia pachyceras | reverse complement strand
ATGATTTTGCTTCTGAAGCCCTAAGAACTCTCTCTATCGCCTTTAAAGATATAGAAAATTCCGGTGGTGGGGATAAGATTCCTGACGAGAATTTTACGTTGCTGGCTATTGTTGGGATCAAGGATCCTGTGAGGCCTGGAGTAAGAGAGGCTGTAGAAATTTGTAAAGCAGCTGGTATTTCAGTAAAAATGGTGACTGGTGATAACATCTTTACTGCTAAAGCAATAGCTAGTGAATGCGGTATCTTAACAGATGGGATAGCCATTGAAGGACCCGAATTTCGTAAGAAGACCCAGCAAGAAATGGAGGAGATAATACCGAAAATACAGGTTTAAATTTACTGCTTTTTTTCCATGAATAACTCAAATAACTGGTGTACGTTGATTAATAGGTATAGGTTTGACTAATTTGAATTAGGTTATGGCTCGATCTTTGCCTCTGGACAAGCACACTTTAGTGACCCATCTGAGGAAGGACTTCGATGAAGTTGTTGCAGTAACTGGTGATGGGACCAACGATGCTCCGGCACTGCGTGAGGCAGATATTGGCCTTGCTATGGGCATAGCAGGAACCGAGGTTTGTAAAGACGCAATCTATATTTTTTTTTTATATTTAACTCATTTTATTAGTCAATTATATCATCTGCTTGTTCTCATTCTTGATATACGTCAAAGATCCTTTCTTTCTTTCTTTTTTTAATGAAAGACAAAATGATATTAATAGAAGGAGATAACTTACAGATGACAGTAGTTATAATGAAAAGGAAAAACATTACACAATCTATTAAAAGACTATAATGACACTACACTAAAAGAGATTTCATCAAAAAACTGTAAAAAAGATATAATGTTCAGAAGTATTGTGCTAGTCCCTGATGTTTTAAGAGAGTCAATTGAAAGGGCTTCCTGTGGGTTTGTGCAATGTTTAGATTGCACTATTTGAATTGGAGAAGACCAGAGTTGATGATCCAACAAAGAGATGCTCTTAAACAAAATAGCCATAGATTTGACCCTTGTGCCATTATTTACCCATCTGAACAATTGTAATGGCAGTTCATATGGACAAATAAAAACTTCACCATAACTGGATGAGCCATGTTTGTATTTCTTTATGATAATGCTCGACTAATTCCTTAAATACTGGGCTATGAAAGTGGGGTGATAGTTTTGAGTCAGAGATTCTTTTACAAAATACTCAGTGAAAAACAAGTGGGTTATTGAGATGAAGGAGATGACCTCTTTGACCACCGTCAAGGGTTGATCAATCCTTCCTTGATTTAGGGTCTTGTTACATTTTAACCAGAGGAAGTTAGTAGTACCATGATTCCTTTAAGCATTCCTTCATGACTATCCAAGTTGAGCTAAGTAATCATATCTTTCAACCAAGACCGAGAATAGGAAAAGGTTTGGAGGGGGGTCTAATTGACAAACATCCAAACCATATGGATTGCGCAGAAAGACATGAGAAAAAAGTGTTCAATAGTTTCATCACAAGTACATCGAAATAAACATTGACCTTACAGATTCTAGTAATGATCCTTCAGAATGTCAACAGTAGGCACAGCCTTATGCAGAAGTTTCCAAATAAACAACAAGCATTTATAGGGTATCTTATTTGACCATAACAATTTGACAGGATTTCATTAAAATCACCGATTAACAACCGGGGAGTTTAACAGTTGGTGCTATGTTTGTTGTCCGATACCGAAGAAGGCTTTTGTTTGAGGATTGTAGCAGACCATAAATAAAAGAAACAAAATAATGGGGAACTTTTTCTTTATTCATAACTAAGCGGTGACATCTAAAATCCGTACATCCAAAAAGTGTTCCAAGCTACTTTTTTTTAATACAAAGGCATGTTAGGCTTGAAGAGATTAAGTTACACAGTAGACTGAGGGTAAGACCCTTCTACAGAAGATTGGTCTAGTAGGAAATAGTCCCTACAACATAGTGGAACATTCAAAAGAATACCGATTTACGAGCTCCCCTCATGAGTTTGACGCACTAGAATATCCACGTACCTTGAAATTTCCCTGTGGATTTGATATAATTCTACGTTCCGATTTCTCTATAGCAGATGACGAGTCTCTTCAATCTCCTAACGTAGATGGTGATTAAGCCCATTGTCCCTCAATAGACTATTGATCGCTACTAATGAATCAAAGAAAACTTGTATGTCCTTAAACTGCAGTACTTCGCATAATTCCAAACTTGTTTACATCCAAAAAGTGTTCCAAGCTACTTTTTTTTAATACAAAGGCATGTTAGGCTTGAAGAGATTAAGTTACACAGTAGACTAAGGGTAAGACCCTTCTACAGAGAATTGGTCTAGTAGGAAATAGTCCCTACAACATAGTGGAGCATCCAAAATAATACAGATTTACGAGCTCCCCTCATGAGTTTGACGCACTAGAATATCCACGCACCTTGAAATTTCCCTGTGGATTTGATATAATTCTACGTTCCAATTTCTTTATAGCAGATGACGAGTCTCTTCAATCTCCTAACGTAGATGGTGATTAAGCCCATTGTCCCTCAACAGACTATTGATCGCTACTAATAAATCGAAGAAAACTTGTATGTCCTTAAACTGCAGTACTTGGCATAATTCCAAACTTGTTTGGATTATCAAGATCTCTACCCTAATAACCGTGACATTCCTAAGTTTTTTCTGAAACCCCATAATCCAATCATATTGGTCATCCCTAATGAGTCCACCACACGCAGCATGATCTGAGCTCAAACTGGACAAAAGGGTGGCCGGTTTAGCCTCTGCCCTCATGAACTGGACAAAAGTGGGGCCTATAACTTTATTTCTATTTGTCCTTACTTCAATTATAAAAAAATGTTATAGAGAGCCAAATTATACACGAGAACTTGCTATCCTTTAGAGACCATTGTCCTTGAACAATTGCTTTGGTTCAGAAAGCCACATTATGCTAGCTATATATACCGCACCAATGGTCATACCAGACTCCCAGCCTTAAAGATTAAATATACTCTTCAATCATTAATATATAAGAGTCAAGTAACTAATTTAAGTAGATTAAAAAAATTAATTTAATTAATTATTTGAAATGAATATAGGATGACTTTCCTAAAATGCACTCTTTCATCATTGCTAATATTAAATAGAAATGCGTGATATGTGCAATTAATAGGGATACTTTGTAACATATATTATAAACTGAAGAGACAGCGGATTTAGATTGGGTCTTATATTTAAAATCAAAATAATTCGCAACTAAATCTTATATTAAGTTTGGATATTTTCGATAAAGCATCGCCTAAGTAAATTTGTTAGGCCTCGCTGAGTTGTTTTCTCCGATTTTCGCATGAAGCTAAAATTCTTATCTTGCACCATCCATAGATTCAGAATAAAACTACAACGTCGTGGCATTATACCTGAGTACGGCCAATGGCAATTTGTAGCAATTAATCTTCACGCTTCGTTATAGAAGTTGGCTTCATCAGTTTGTTTAACGTTAATAAATTGCATGTTACTAAACCTTCTTTTTCTCGTGGTGCAGGTGGCAAAAGAAAATGCGGATGTGATTGTAATGGATGATAACTTCACAACCATACTGAACGTTACCAGATGGGGCCGTTCTGTCTACGTTAATGTTCAGAAGTTTGTTCAATTCCAATTAACAGTTAATGTTGTCGCTCTCATCCTCAACTTTGTTTCCGCTTGTGTCTCAGGTATATTATATTACACCATCTAACTTTGGAGACAATTTTTTCTTCTGAATAATACCTAATATCATTTACTCACTCATGAGAGGGTACAATTAAAACAATACAACATTATCCTAGCTTCCTTCATCATTTTCCATCTCCTAAACCTGAAGATGGAAGATGCTCAAAGGCATGATAATTGCTTTCTAGCCTATGAGAGCATTTGGCAAGTTGGTCCGGCATAGAGTTACACTCTCTAGATATATGGCTAACCTCCACATGCCACCCCAGCAAAAAAAAAAAAATAATCTAGCTTCGTCAACCACATCTCTATGCAGCAGATTAATAGCGTCAATACATTTAGAAAATAGACTATGTTTTTCTAAATCCTTTATACCAACACAGATAGAGGCCATGAATAATCCCTATCAATTTAGCTATAGCAGGAGGGACTCTAGTGAGACATTCATTTGTCATCCCTTTAGTCTTTTTCATTTCCTTTTGACAAGTCCATCCCTTTAGTATCTCACCCCTTTGCTATAAATTTATGAATGAATTTCATTATTTTCAGGATCCGCTCCTCTTACCGCTGTTCAAATGCTTTGGGTAAACATGATAATGGACACTCTTGGTGCTTTGGCTCTGGCTACTGAACCTCCCCATGAGGGACTGATGAAAAGACCGCCTATCGGAAGGAATGTGAGGCTCATAACAGGCGTCATGTGGAGGAATATAATTGGTCAGAGCCTCTATCAGATCGCTGTCCTTTTGCTTCTCAAGTTTCGTGGTAAACAGATTCTGAAGCTTACTAGTCCCAATGCAACCTCCGTCCTCAATACTTTCATATTCAACGTCTTCGTGTTTTGCCAGGTACCAGTTCTCCTAATACTTAAATCTTCCTTCATTCTCCTAATTGAATTTTGATTTTGGTTAGTGTTCATTTTCTGTCTCTGTAATTTCTCAAAGACTTTAGGATTAATACAATTTTTATTTTTTAAATTTATCCTCATTTTGATTTTGGTCCCTCGAGTTTAAAACAAATGGCGTTGATCTCATTGAACAAAATGGCCTAAATATTTATGATACTGTAGGGATTAACACTTTAAAATAAACGAAACTTAAGTTATCAAATGCATTAGTTTTAAATTTAAAGAACTAGATTGTATTAATCAAAGATTTTAACAGTGTAAACTTTTAGTTAATACTATTAAGTATATGGATCAAAACCAAAATTCATTAAGAATGCATAGAATAAAACCAAAACTCATTAGAGGTACAAAGACCATATGAGTTTTTGTTTTCGTCTCTATATTTTTAACATTTTTAGCTTTTAGTCCGCATTCTTAAAACTTAATAGCATTAACTCAAACCTAGCTTTTATAAAAATATAGGCATTAAGAATAACGCTTTGAAACTACAAGACTGAAATCGAAATTCAATCCAAATGTAAGAATCGTCGATGGAATTGACCCTTTACAAACTATCATATCTTGTATCATGCAATTTTTTTCCGTGTTCTAAATGATCAGGTATTCAACGAGATAAACAGCCGAGACATGGAGAAGATAAATGTGTTCCGAGGGATGTTTAGCAGTTGGATCTTCCTTGGAGTTTTGGCCTCAACAATATGTTTCCAAGTCATACTTGTTGAGTTCCTGGGCACTTTTGCTCAAACAGTACCTCTTTGCTGGGACTTATGGATGGACAGTGTCTTAATTGGTGCAGTGAGCTTACCCTTAGCTGCCATTGTCAAATGCATTCCCGTTCCGGGGGCTTGTTACGCCAACCACCACCGCCACCATCATGATTACCAACCCATCCCCAGTGGCCCAGAGATGGCATGATACAAAAAGGATCCAAAACTTCAAAGCAATTTTGGTAAAAAATATTGGACTTCTCCTTAGTTCTTCCTCATCATCATCACTTCTTATTGGTTGCTTCCACCTTCATATTATATGACTGAGTGTCTACTTCTAGCTTCGAAAATTACTAATAAAAAATAGGGTTCTTTGAGAGAGTAAGCACATGTTTCTATTAAAACTATGGCTTTGGTAGTTTGGCCGGTTTAGATTAGCGTTTGAAAAAAACGTCACGTAAGTTAAGATAAAACTCATTTTGCATACTTACCTCATATATTGTAAATCACGTGTAAGAAATAGCTTCTAACAACAATCCAAACAGCCACTAAACATGCTTATATGTGCTTGAAAATATGTCAGGTATTATATTAATTCTTGGCATTCTTTCCTCTACTTGTTTCTGAAAGGGAAAAAAATTGCCTGCCTAGCTGGTTCTCTTCCATCTTCCATTTGCCACCATCCCAAATGCCATTCCAAGGGTGCAGCATCTTTCTTTTGAATCGGAAAAGTATAGGTTCGTTTGCCTCATTTTTTATTTGTTTCTGTTTTTTTGTTCACCAAGAGTACGCTGTTTTTATAGAAGTAGAATAGAACATATCATTATATGGTTACGTTTGGACAAAAGGAACATCAATAACTTAGGAAATCAAGTGACATCCATTTTATTCAATTTTGTAACATGTCTCTTGAAAGTAGTTAGGAAATCAAGTGACATCCATTTTATTATATATGTGTGTGAAAATATTCATGAAGAAAGGAACTAAGCCAGAATCGTTGGCTGGATTTCTAATAGCTTTCCATTTTCTATTTTCAATTGTATTTCCATCAGCAGCTAAACAGATCGATTGGGAAAAATTCAAACTGTGATATAATATTAAAGAGTACATCAGTATATGAAGTATAATGATTCTTCATTTTTTTAAAAATTTTCCATGGCGGATGACGTAGTGTGTGTTTGGGAACTCCGTTGGGAGAAAGGAGTTCACGGATTTCTAGATGGTTTTTATAGATTTCTAGATGGTTTTTACCAATTTTAAGATGGTTTTATCTCAACTTACGTGTACCGTTTGAGGAACGAAATTTTCAAACAAGCACGTAGATGGATTAGAAGGAAAAATCAGCTTATTAAAAACTTGGCATTGGATTGATAAATTGAAAAATGAAGGGATCCTTAAAACATATGTAAAATTAGAAAATTGTTAAATTTCAAAATGAAAAAAGTAACAAGGTTTAAAGGAATACATCTTCTATATAAGACCAGTTATTATTGAGGCATGAGTAATGTATTTCTACTAAAAAAATATATTCATATTTAATATAAAATATAATTATAGTCGTGAGTTATACTTGTGCGTAAGCAACGTAACGTCGGGCGTTGGATTTGGCATGCTGTGCAAGTAGACCACGTCACTATCCACCACATCAATTTGATGGTTGTGTTTAATTGATTGGGAAATTTACATTCAAATCACAAATAAGCGAATTAATGAATAAAAAGTCTTAAAGATTCACAAAATTATCATACGGTCTCAGAAATAGATGTTGAGGTTGTTAATGATGGCTGATAAAGTTATTAATGACAACCTCAACTGCTACTCCTGAGACCTTATGGTAAGTTTGTGAATCTTGAGACTTTTTATTCATTAATTTTCCTATTTAAGATCAGATTGCAAATTTCCCTAATTGATTATAGGAGAGATTGCGTATAAATCCCATTCAGAAAAATTAAATTCTAATAAATCTATTGAATAGCTAGGCTTAACGCTGACAATTAAGTGCCCTGTTTTGAATATTAGTAGAAACAATTTTTTAACGTGATTTATACTCAATGATATAAATGTGTAAAAAATTTATCTTAATTTATATGAATATGTTTTCCCACTATCATCACAAAGACCCTAAAAGGGGAGTTCTTCTTAAACGTTGGATGAACGGTGCTTTAAGACAATTTATTTGTGAAAGTTGGTTTAAAAAAACACAAATTGACGAAATAATGAAACCCAGTGATAAAGCTTTAACGTTCAGAAAATTAAGGTCCCATATCTGAAACTGATAAAAAATATTTATAAAATAGTTTCTGAAGCTGAAAAAAAATGCCTTGCAATATTGAATATTTAGCTCATTGTCGTAAGCTCACTTCTCTTCGTGGCCCTTTCATTGGTCTAAGTTCACAGCTTAATACACGCACACTCTCATATGATACCCATGATCTTAATATAAAAATAAGTTAACTTTTTTTAGAAAATAAATTAAGAAGGCTAATTAATCGATATACTTATCATTTTTATTCAAATAAATTTATCTGACTTGTACATTATTATATAATTCATTATAAATATAAGTATTTTAAAATATATATCTTCAAAAGATCAATTGACTCTTATATTAAAAATAAGAGATTAATGTTAATATATGTTAAGGCTTTCTTTAACTTAAACAATATAATATGGAACTTCTTTGAACCCAAGAACTGCAATGGTTACCATTTATATGTTGTTCACAAGTTCTCTAAAAAATCCATTGGTAAATAATTTGTTTATTTGAGGCCTATTATTAATTTTCTCTCATCCCTTTGTTAACTGGATATGAGCTTTAACCTTGTGTTGAACTTGTAGCATTCTCTGGGCTTAGCTCATTTCTTTTGTAGTATAAAAGCTTAATTAAATAACTAACATGAAAATGCCTCATATACTCAACAACAAGGTTAGATTTAGTGAAAAGAGTTAATCTCTTATAATGTGATGAATTAAAATTTAAATTCTCATCTGAATAAGTGTTTACATTTAATGTCTTACAGTACTTTAAACAATATTGACTTTAATAAAACCATAGATATGCTTAATAAAAAATGCTTCAAATATGTAGTTGAAATTATAAGCCATACTCAAATAACTTGAAGTAACTTTTACTTAATTTAACCCTCTTTGCCTCATTTTTAGTGCTTATTAAAAATATTTAATTATATAAGCAATTGGAAAAAAATCTTCATTATGATCATTTCAGCTCATCATTAAAGAGGAAAGAAAACCAACAACTTGAAAAAGCCAGATGCTGCGTTTGTAAGGAGTCTAAATCCTATATAGCTCCGTTTGGTAAGCCCGTTTGCACAACGGGTGCGCTTACCGAGACACTTTTATTCTCACATAAACTACCTCGGAATCTGTGTCCGTTTTCCCAACGGGCTATCCAAACGGAGCCTATAATGGACTTTGAGAAGAAAAAAACAAAAAAAAATCACCACGCCTATAATAATACAACCAAATGATTTCTTTGAAATCTTTGTCACAAAAGCATAAAAAAAAGGCATTCCCTTTTCTTCATATGTTAATAATAATATAATAAAACAAAAAGATACCCTTTTACGAGTCACCCACAATATAATATTCCACTGGAAAAGAACTATCAGATGATATGGTACCACCACCTTCTAATGTTTCTAGAAACCTCCTATTCAAAATATAAGGGGGAAAATAAAAAGGCCAACCTTTCCATTTATAATTTATTTTTAATTAGATTTGAACCTATTTTTTCATTATCTTTACTGATAAAATTGATACTAGAAAAAGTATTATTATTCTTTGTGTTGTGTATTTAAAGATAAGCTCTCAAATGTCAAATTAGGCTTCAATTTTTAAGCCAGCACGTTTGAAAAATTCATAAAGCACTAATTCTATGTAATAATTGAATGATGACTCAAAATAACTTTATCATGATCCAAAAATCAGATAAAACTAACAGCTCGTTTCAAAGTCCATTTTAAAATAGCTTTTATGTACAGAGTTAAAAGTAAAATTTAAATTTTAGAGAATAGATTTTACAGATTCCAAGGTAAAATCTAGGTTTTAAAATGTAATTATGTTTAGAAAGTTATTGACTTTTACAGAATTCGAAACAAAACATAAGTAGGAAAGACGAAAGAGAAAAGAGAAAGAAGAAAAATGAGGAAATAAGAAATTTATTATGAGAGAGAGTGTGATTTAACAAGAAAATAATTTTATTAAAACATAGATTTTGTTACAAAAAATAGATTTTAAAAAAGATGCGAGTACCTGAACAAAATATAAATTTTAAGATGAAATCTAGGTTTTAAAAAAATATTCACAAACGAGTTCTAAACATGTAAAATAATAATCTATGTATACGCTTGAACAAAACACAATACGTGTATACCCTTTAGATAAGAAATCCAATAAAGTTGAACCTTGCCGGTAAGGAAAACAATAAAAGGATAAGTATTAAAACATCGATAAGGTTACTGATCATATGATCGAGAGGCTATAACTTAGAATTCTGAAAACGATCTTTACACTTATAAAAGTAAAGTTGCATACATTATTTGATGGAAACTTTATAGGTTGAACCATCACACTTTTTTTTTTTTATTTCTCTAACAGAAGTTCAAACCTAATTAATTCCTTTGAACAGACTCAATCATATGGCTACAATGTATTCTTTCCTATGAGTTTGATAGAGTTGGAAGGAGACCAAACCCTCACAGAATTTCATCACCATCTTTCACTCACAGCAGAACAGCACATTAGACTACGATCTCTGAAACTTGCAGCCTATGGCGTCTCATTGATAGAGGAGCCACCATGTGCTCCTCCATTTACAAGAGCCAGCCTGTTGCTGTGCTTCTTCACCCCATCCATTGGACCGTTACTATTTTACTACTCACTGTGTTTTATCATTAGTATTTTTCGGTATTTATAAGAAAATTTTTAATTGCATTAACTTAACTTTATCATAAAATTGAATAACTTTTTAACATTATCCATGTTTAATGAACATTACACTCCAAAAGAACAAATTCAACAAAGTGTTATGGGTCTATTTAGATTAGTGGAATAAATTATTTTTACCGTACTATCTATAAGATAAGTATACGAGAAAAGTTTTACATCAATTTATATTAGTAGATTTTCTAACGTTATAGTGCCTGTTTGGGAAGCCATTTTCCCAAACGGTGCACGTAAGCCGAGACAAAACCATCTCGAAATCTGTAAAAACCATCTCGAAATTCATAAAAACCATCTTGAAATCCGTAAAACCATCTCGAAATTCCCAAAATGCCTCAAAAACACATAGTGTGTTTGGGAACTCCGTTGGGAAAATGGATTTTGCAGATTTTGAGGCATTTTGGGAATTTCGAGATGGTTTTACGGATTTCAAGATGGTTTTTATGAATTTTGAGATGGTTTTTACAGATTTTGAGATGGTTTTATCTCGGCTTACGTGCACCGTTTGGGAAAATGGCTTCCCAAACAGGCACATAATAAACATAGACATCCTCCTTGTTACCATTATTACATACATATACTACCTCCAAATTTTAACAAGCTGCATTTAACTTTTTTTTTAAGATATTAAAAAATAAATAAATCAGCATATTTATTATTTTTTATTAAATTAAGTTGATTAACTTATAAATTTACGTATAATATAAATAATTAGGTAATGTATGTAAGGTTTTTTTTTATCACTGTCAAAAAGTCAATACTCTGTTGGATTAAACGCAAAAGCTGCTACAATAGAGGACTGTGTCACAAAGAGCGAGGCAGGACAGTTAAAAAAGCCACAGTAACTCACACACGGGCACTGTCCTACGCAGAGTCACAGAACCCCAAAGATTCCCAAGAACCGTGCACTTTTGTCATACGTGTGCCCATTTCCATCTTCTTTCACATCTCTCTGCATGCCCTTTCCTGTCATCTCCCTCTCCCTCACAAAGCAGCAATTAGCAAATATATTATATATGCATACGTATATGTATATATAAGCCCTGGTTACGTAATTTAGTATTAGAAAGAGAAAGAGGAAAGAATAAATGGGCCAAATCGCCTGCATGCAAAAGGCGGGGGCGGCCATAACATGAGGCTATTACTTTCACATCTCTCTCTATATATATCTACGGATATAGAGAGAGAGAGAGAGAGAGATCCGCTGCGTGAGCAACCCGACCGTGCGTTTCATGTGCTCTACAGGCCGCATTCCATCTTTCTTCCCAACGAGCCCGGGTAAGGGAAGTTCCAACGAAAGCTTTTCAAAGGTTATACATTAGCGATTGATTCGGAGGACAGAGAATGGAGTAGGAAGGCAGTTCCTTCCCTCCCTCACTTATTGACTCCTCAGGCGAACTTCCATAGAGGAGAAAGACGCTGCGTTTGCCCAGTTGAGTGGTTTAGCCTTCCTTCTTCTTTATCATGGGCTTTGTTTTAGCTCTTGAGATTGTAATCTCTTCACTACACCCGGAGCAAGGACCCCAACTGTTTGGAGGATATCTTGAGAAAAGGTTTTAGCACCGGTGAATATCGAAGGTCAAAGGAAATTGAATATTGAAGCCACGGAACAGAGAAAGAGAACGCATTTATCCCTCGGAACGGTTTTTTCCCCGGAAAATACTTAAAAGTAGTCGTCTATGGGATAGCTGATTCTCTTCTCTGGCAAGACGTTTTCAACCTCCATCTCTGGCGGAGACCCAATCTCAATTCAAGATCAGGAGGATTGGCCGACTGAGCAGGACTTTGTTGATCATCCTCAAGATCTCTGGCCCCACTTCCAACTCACACCCAACGCCTAATGGCAGAGACAAAGTGGCATCCCTCCCTCACATGGGTGGGTGTTGGTGGGTAGGACCCCCGCCCAACCTGGCATTATATAAATGTGTAGGACCCACTCGCAGTGTCAGCAGTCCCCCATGTGATGGTAATGTGCCCTGCGGGGCCCCCACTGTTTACCCTCAATAATGGCATCAAAATAAGACAGGGCCCCACCCAATTCACACAACTTGGAAAAGTGAAAAATAATTGAAGGGAAGGACCAAAGAGACAACCCCCCCCCCCC
>JANTPZ010042889.1:0-14256 GCA_025593235.1 Vachellia pachyceras | reverse complement strand
TTGATTTGTAGATGATAGAATCTACTATTTTGAACTTTTGATATATGTATTAAAATGTTAGAACTTTGATTAGTACATGGATATTTAGATTCCTAATGTATAGATTGTTATTACAAATTAATTTGTAATATTTTTAATTTTTTATATAGCCGGGTCGACCCCCGGTTCAACCTCTGACCCTTGACCCAGTGTCTCGGCCGGTTCGTTGTCTGGTCCGGTTTTTTGAACCTTGGTTTTTGGAAATCAGTTAGTTGGAGAGTTTACGGATTCCGAGATGATTTTACAGATTTTAATATGTTTTTTTACATATTTCTATATATTTTTTATCTTAACTTATGTTATGTATAAGGAAAAAGTTTTCCCAAATATACACATTATTATTGTTATTATTGGGACTGTGGAGGGCCCACACCAGGGGCAGGCCTACATTGGTCCCAGCAGGTGCAGCCATACCTTATGACTTTCAGAAAATTAGGTATATATTAGTAATATATTATTTATTTTGCACCCACTCATTCGTTAATTTTGAATCCACTCAATTTTTACTCAAATCATTTTCAAAACATATTAAAAATAAATCCCACTTATCTTGAGTTCACGACTAAAAAATAGTTTACTAACATGAAGGGCCGTTTGTCCGGTGAAAATAGAAGAGAAAATCGGAGATTTTCCATAGTTGGAAACTTGGAATGCATTTGTCAGCCATATTTTCCGTCAGCACATTTCTCGGTGGTGCTGGATTTTTCCTTATACATGAAAAACGACTTTCCCACCCTTTTCGATGGGATGCACCTAATTTTTCAACATTGTGGGAAAATGCCAATGACATGTCTGCCTTTACTTTTTCTTCTCCTCTCTCGCCTTGTTTCTTCCGTGTTAGGAGATATTGGACATTTCTCAGATTTTGAAAGGACACGGTGTCATGGAGCTTGAAGATAAAGACACCTTGTTTTTAATACAAAAATGTAAATATTGATGTATGTTACTTAATTTTTAAATTTTAAGGTATAATACTAAAATCTTATTGAAATTAGATTTTTTAATTTAAATAAAATAAAATATGTTTTACAAGTAATATACAAATGGTACACGAGTTAGTTAGGTGTTCTACGGACATAACGTTGAGATGTGCAGTCTCAAACGCTTTGGAGAGTGTTGTGCTCTCACAAGTCACGAGGATAGGATAGTACGATGAGGTTGCCTACGGTTGTGTTTGACCGATGAAATACTCGAGAAGGCAAACGAGCAACGATATCAGAAAATTGCAGTAAAGGAAACCAACGGAGGAGATGCGTTCATAAGAAATAAGTAATCATATGATCGAACAGAGTTTAAATTTTTATCAAAGAGATATATCCAAATTTTATATCCAACGTACTTTGAATATGTTCATGAAATTACAGTAAATGGATGTTCATACTGCTTAATAAAGACTTCTCACCTTCCTCCCTGTATTCAATGACATTATACCTTGTAACCCCATTGAAGAGTTTTAGTATTTGTTTTTTATAATAAACGTGTTAATTACCATGACTGCTTTTAAATTGTGCAACAAAAAACAAAATAAAAATGAATAGAAATAAGCAAAAAAGAAAATCCCAATAAGCCAGTGGAAGTAATGACAGGTTAAAGAACAAATTAATATTGTGTTGATGCAAAAACTTGATGAGTTGATGGTGAATTCACAAAACAGTCCATGGAAACTGGGAATGGAACTCGAATGGGTAATGCGGCAGAGAAAGACTTGTCTTCCTAGTTTCGAGACATATATAATAAAAGCATGGAACTTGAATCGACAATATTAATACATTCTTTGTAAAAAGTAACCAAAAAGTACTGCTGTATAATGGGTAATGACACTTGGAATGAGGTTGTATTGGAGTTTTCACCCGACAAATACATCGGAATATGAAAAGTCCTCACGGATAGCTCACGGTTGTGGCCGTTTCCGGCGTGTGATTTCTTCGACCATCGGAGTTTCTTTCTCTCCATTTGACACATGAAGGCACACTTCTAAAATACTGTCAAATATTAAATATTTTCATCTTTTTGTGGGAGAAATTTAAATTTTGATTCAGCTTGGTTTGGGAACTTTCTCTTTTTCCATTTAAAGAACCCTCTTTGATGGTTAATTCAGTTTATTGATTAAGCATCTACATATTCAACCAATGGATATTGGTTGTAATGGAGGTTTCAACTTTGTATCATGTAAATGTAAGATCAAGGGTGTTCACTTTTGTTTCAACTCAAAAGTTACATTCCAATGATAGTCATTTTAGGATGAGATTGTTCTGACCCTATAAGAATCTAAGATATGACGGAAGTGGGATGCGACAAAATTATTACTTAAACAAAATATGAGAAAGGTTTTATCTTGTTCTATGGGATAAAATTATTACTGAAACGAGATATGAGAAATGTTTTATCTTGTCCTGATTTTTTACGTTGCCCTGAATATCTATTTTTAAAGATATGATTAATATCTTTTTATATGGATGTTGGTTGTATAAAAAATTGGTTATATCTTTAATACAATAATAGAATATTAATGTTGTTTGATCATTATACTAATGTTGAGAGTGGACACATGAGATCAATTACCTTTTGATTTTGAAGATTTTGAATTTGAATTCAAGTTGTTCTCCACTCTAATCTTTACTTAATTTATTGAAACACAATAAGGTTTAAGCTTATTTCTCCATTTGTGATCGTAGCTTTCGTTAGGTTTAAGTTTTATTTTTTGAATTTATGATCATAGTTCTTATCAAATTTAAAATTTAATTGTTTTTTTTTAATATGCTTTTATCATAAAAATGATAAAGGATGATGATTACATACTTGTAACGTATATTTTAAATCATCTACGTTCAACTTCTAACCCGTACTCATACAGTTCAGGCTTCTCAGATCTATAAAAGATGGGAAAAAAAACTCATTAGCATAGTTAAAAATGAGATGAGATGAGAAGGAATTGATGATTAATGAAATTAGAGGTGGTAATAAAGTAGAGGCAGATAAATAATTAAGAGAATGTCCTAATTTGGCCATTTGTCCTCAGCGTGTAGCATCTTGAGATTCATTGGGCATTTGAGGCAAGTCATCATCTTCGTTTTCGGTATTGGCCCTGTGGACGCTCCTTCCCTCTGCTTAATTAGCAACTTTCCATGTCTGACTATTTTCTTTTTTCAGGAAGATCAGTGAAAATTTCCAGACTACAAATCATAAATACTCTTATTTACCCTAAATCAAATCGTCTTCTAGATACGCCCCTATTTAATAATAATAATAATAATAATAATAATAACCATAATGATAAAAAGATTATCATTATTATTATTTAGGGCTCGACTTTTGAGTCATATCTGTGTGGGAATATTAGCATTGAAGGATGAAAAGGGAGAACATAAATGAATGACTCTTGATTCTTCAAAACAGGAAACAGACAGGGGAGCCAGTCAGCATTCACTCACGAGTTACGCACCCGAAGGCACAAAAGCCAAGTATCTATTTTGGATATCCAAAACAGTATAATTGTATACCATAATACCATGTGTGTATATACATACATAGATATATTTTTCCTTTTTATGCGAAAAATACTCTGTAAATACCATCAGTTACCAACTTACCATAAAACCTAAAAGGTAGTACACAGAAAAGGAAGTAAAGAAACTAGTATCCCCAGTAGTAATCTCCTTCCCAACCATAGCCCCCCCCTGTTCATGTTTCTGCTCTGCCATTGCAAGGCATGAACTAACTTCCTCCTGCGGAAATCAACAAGCTTGAATTCAGAATCTCCCCAACTTCCATCTATTTATACTTCTCGCTTCACTTAAAATCCTATCTCCATAACCACAAAGGCGGAATCTCCTGCCTGGTAAGGCCTAAAGGTACCTTTTTTTTTTTAATATTGCCATCTAATTGTTTGGATTTGATCATTGTTGGGTTTATATTGTACGAGGTTATTTCAAAAACGTTTTCTGCATTCACATGATTTTATGTGAAAACCAATTCCACCGGAATCAATGGCTGTTTGTAACAACCCATGACAAAAGTTAATTGTTATGAGAGAAGAAAGCAAACTGAAGTCGCCTTCTTCCCCGAAAAAAAGAGGCCTGAAGTGAAGTCCAGCTTCCCTAAATATAAGGTTTTTGCGTAATATAAGGTATTATTCGGCTTGGCACGCTTTCCGTTCCGCCCCCCTCGTGGGTCCCGCTGCACCCTTTTTATTATCCTTTTAATTTCTTTATTTCCTTATAACTGCCCACACATTGATCGTACCGAGCCACAGAGGGTAGGTCAATGCCGTAAATTCAATAAGAACGGAGGGTTGTATTTCTGACGCCTACTGGAACCTTTTCCCTCGGCCTCAGGTCTCAAACACAGTCATTCTCCAACTCGGCGTTGAAAGTTACTGCCGGCGACTTCACTCTCTTGCTCTCCTCCTCACCTCTTCTTCGTCGGTTCTTTGATTTCTCCTTCTAAATTTGGTTCCCCTGTTCGCAGTTCACTCGTGAGCTGCGATATTTGGTACCACTCTGCTTCGCTCTGTAAAGCAGCATTCTTTTCGACAAGTGAGAGTAAGAGTTTCGTCGTTTCTGCTCTTCCAGGACTGGTTTTTTCAGTTATTTTCGATTCGTGGAGATTGTGTTTATGTTTCTTAGAAATATTGCGATCATTATTTCTATTAAATGATCACAGCAGTCTCTTGCCTACAACGTTAGTTTTTGGGTTCTGGGTGCATGTCACTGCTTTGCATGTTACATGATCATGCCTTTTGATGTTTGAGGGATGGTGTTTCTGGCAATGTGCCTTGATTTTCATGCGGAAGTAATCCGTTTGCTGTATGCAACTGCTAATCCATTCAACTATCGACCAGTTTTCTCCCTTTTTCTACATGAAATCGGTTGGCTTGTGCGTTTTCAAAAGCTAGATTTTACTTGAAATCATGCCGGAACATAAAAATATGGAGGAAACCCTTTTATCTACCTTCTGATCCTTCAATTTAAAGGTAATCACAGACAAACACGTTTACGTCTAGGTTTCATAAATACTTTGTAAAACTTTAGAATAGCATTTAAATTCTTTAACTTTTAACCCAATGCTGATCAAATTGGATGTGAAGTTCGTCCATGCCATAGTTTGTACATTGTAATGCGTAACATGACTACGTAACACAGCAACATGCTTAAAGAGATCGTTTACCTGCAAGAGAATGATATACTAGGAAAAGTATTACTGAAACCAAAGAAAAGGGAACTTATTTACTTCCAAAGGAATGAGATGAGAAAGATGAATTAATTAATGTGTAAGAAAGATGAATCTTTGTTGATTCGATGAATCGAACTTAGGTTGGTGTGAGTGGTAGGGCTAGTTGTCTTTTAAGAGCAAGTAACCGGGGATCCAATTTCCAGCCTTTGTATATAAAGAAAATCCAGTACTGTGGGATTTTTGCCCTTGTATTTTGAGGAAGATCAGCTTTTGCTATTGGTGAAGGATACTCGCAAATCCCAATGTCTCACTTAAAAAAAAAAACTTGAACTGCTTTCCATAGTGCTTTTTTCTAATTACCATCGTTTTCATTATTTTTGTTTTCACTCAACGACCTCTATGCAAATCTTAATTTTGCTCAAAAGCAAGAAGGACTATGTGTAATGATATATTACTGATAAGTTGGTTTCTATTTTAATGTCTGTCCATTGATGGGCAGGCTTTTTTTTTTTATTATTTATATCTGCTGAGATCTTTTAAACGTGTTTTTATTTCTCTTATTCCTAAATAGGATCTAATTTGTTTGTTTTATACATGACATATTCTGCATTTTCTATAGAAGTCATTTATGTACTGTCTTCTGCTGGATTTCTTTCCCTTGAAAAAAGCATGCTCCCAAATTATGTTAAGTATGGCGATTTTAATATATTTTTATCTTCATGTCCTTATGGACATGACTACACACCCTAGAGAACGTCTGAAATTGTTGGTTCTCTTATCCATTTACTATTAATAGGAATATCTATTATAAGGAAGATTTCTTTAAAACATTTAATTCTTTGTTCTGCTTGCTCTTGTTGGAGTTCGTTAATTTAGATTTTGAACAGTCATGTTAAGTTTCGATAGGTTGATCATCTCATGTACCTCAAGCTGGAAAGTTATCAAATATTAAAAATGTAGAAAATATATTACTGTCGCAGTTTTACCTGAATTGAATAATATGATAGGGAAATTCACCACTAGTAAAAGAATTCATTGTATGCCAAGCTAGACAAATGAGGTTAATTTTCTATGATTTAAGCATAAACCGTTCTACACTCTTTTTCTTTGGGCTTATTTATTTTATCCTATATTATTCATTCATTCATTCATTTACTTTTGCAAATGAATAGGCTTGAAATTTGTGCTGAATACAAAGACACCGTGACCCATGGATGATGACTTCTCCCTAGAGCAAAAAGTGCCATTGGGTCTCATAACGGCGATAAAGTTTGATGTTTTAACTGAGACAGATAGAGTTAAGTACAATCTTGATCTTATATTTATATCAACCACTTCTTTTCTTTGCTTTTTCAGCTTGGTCATTTGGCATAGCAGTGTATTAGATTAAATGGCATACCATGTAACATGAAGCATGGAGTAGAGGGTGGGAGACCTGTTCATTTATGTTTGGGAGTAAATTGTCCTTTATGGTCAAAAAGGAAGTTGCAGTCTGCTGATTCGGTCATCAATCATAAATATCTTCTGTTGGCCTTTTAATTCACCAGCCATGTATTGCATGTTAATTACTTTTATCTCTACAGGAGTATATATCTGCACTGCAGATTAATGCAGCTGGGCAGGTCACCTGTTCTGATTTGGGTCTTCCAAATCCATCTTGGGAGTGCTCCACATGTGGTTCTAAGGAAAGAAAATTCTGTGAAGGTGTGTATGGATATCTAATAAGGAAACGTATTCAGGATTCACTCAAGTTCTGATCTATGTAACTTCAAAAGATAGGATACTGACTGAAAGATATATATTCAATTTCAGGTCATTTTGGAGTTATCAAATTTCCTTTTCCGGTATTCCATCCTTATTTCCTCTCTGAGATTTCTGATATTTTGAACAAAATTTGCCCTGGATGTAAGTCTATTCGACAAGAATCACGGCTTGGCCTTAAGGTCAGGTAGCTCCTACTAATACATTTAGTTTGTTGTTAGTGAAATTGTATATCTTGTATTTATAGTATGCTCAAACTTTGAGTTTTCATTTGAAGTTCTCATATAAAAACTCATTGCCTTTTGCCTTATGACCAGAAATAAGTCACATATAACAATAAATTAGAGAATGATGGAGTCTTTGACATTCCTTTCATTTTCTTTTCCAAGTTTTGTCTCTCTAAAGGTTCAGTATGTGCTGGAGATAATTGATCATTTTGTTACCATATTTTTAGGAGTTATTAGTATATTTTATGTTATGAATACTAAAGAGATATTATTTATAGATATATTTTTAGGAGGTAAGTACGTGAGAAGAGTTTTGTCTCGGTTTCCATGAAAGCCACGCCAAACGGTGTACTCAAACAAGCACATAATCTCTTATTATAAATAGGCTAGCCTTCCTGAAGCTAGTTATAGAGAAATAATATATCAGTTTCAGTTTTTGTACTTTGGGGAGATTTTCCTAAAGTGTTTGGCCAGTGAGGATGAGTGGATCGAGATCCTTTCTCTCTTTTCTTTATTTATAGTTTGCTTCATTGATTATATGAGTTTAAGATCTTTACTCATATTCTTATGGAGAGTTTCTTCCGTCCTTTGTTAATTTATGGTGTTAGATTCTTACTTCATATTTTAATAAGGATTTATCACCTCTTTCTTTCTTTCCACCAATTTAGATCCTAACAACATGTGATTATGTTAGTAATACACTGGATGGTTTCTATGGGTTTGCATGATTGCTGGGGTACCCGCTGATAGTTCAGATTTCTTCTTACAGGGTGCTCATTCAAAAAACAAGCAACTTATATTTTGCAAATATTGTGCTGTAAGTTTGAAATACTCCCCTAATTTTATTAGAATAACTTTTATTCTTCTCTCTTATGCTTTGCCACTAGAGAATTAACGGGGTTTGTGCAACAAACAGGGAAGTTCAACTGGGCTGTACCCAGCAACAAAATTCAAAGTTTCTTCCAATGATCTATTCAGAAGATCTACAATTATAGTGGAAGTAAATGAGAAAAATCCGAAGAAAATTTTGAGGGGACTGCCTGTTGATTATTGGGATTTTATTCCAAGAGATGTTCAACAAGAAGAAAGTTGTATGAAAATGAATAGAAGGGTTTTATCACCTGCTCAGGTAGCTGTGTGCCTATAAGAATTTTGCAGCAATTCTGTTTCTTTTGTTGTATACAATGAATGTGCATGTGATTTGATGATTCCTAGAAGGCTATCTGTTCATATCCTTTTTAAGAATTTTGATATATTAGATAAAGGATTAGATATATGTTTTCTTTCTCCAATTTTCAGGGAAGGCCAATCTTGCAGTATATTATGTAATTGATTTTTCAAAACTCTACATAATTGCTATTCCTATTGTTAATAATTTTATAGACTACACACACCGGTGGCTTTCAATAGAAACTACCAAGTGGGAGAAAAGGGTATGATATCCACCTTTTATTTTGCCACCTAACTTTATAACAATCCTGCATAACAAGAACGGTTATGATCATTGGGAAGGGCCGGAAAACTAGGTCTCCTAAAGAAGTCTTCCATTCTTTACAATTAGAAAGCGCTTGCCCCTACTGTCATATCTGCACACTCTCAGTTTAATTTAGTTCATCATGTTCTGAATCATTCTCGTCATCATCCATGGTGTTTTTTTAATGCTAAGCTGATGAAAATTTTTATATCGTTCTGATTTGCAGGTTGATGATTTGTTGAGTGATGTTGATCCAAGTTTCATTGAAAAATTTGTCTCACGGAGTGATTTGCTTTTTCTCCATAGCTTCCTGGTGACACCAAATTCTCACCGTCTGACAGAAATCATGCATGCTTCTTCTAACGAGAACCGATTGTTTTTTGTACATATCTTTACCTCTAATTATGTGTTGGTCAATTCACATGATCAAATGACTCCTTTTTCGCTTTTCTTATGTGCTACTTTATTGGCTGAAATGATTTAGGATGACAGGACAAGAGCTTACAAGAAAATGGTTGACTTTAGAGGCACAGCTGATGAGTTAATTTCTCGCGTTTTAGATTGTCTGAGGATCTCTAAGGCATGCAACTTAGAGTATTTTTTTCCCTACTGTTTCTGCAAATTTGTCTGGAATACTGCTGGTTACTTATGATTCTAGTTTAATATTGCAGCTAAATCCTGACAAAACACCAGATAATAGTTTTGCTGCTCTCCGGAAAAGAAAGATTAAAGAAAATTCTTGCACCTCATCTGGTTTGAGATGGATGAAAGATGTAATTCTTGGGAAACGCAATGATCATTCATTCCGCACTGTAGTTATTGGTGATCCAAATCTGAAGCTTGGCGAAATTGGTGTCCCTTTTCAGATTGCAGAAAGTTTGATGGTTTCTGAACATGTTAATAGGCAAAATAGGAGAAAATTGCTTGACTGCTGTGGGCTGCTTTTATTAGAGAAGGGGCATATACGTGCTTCTAGAAAAGGTAAACCATTATTATTGTATAAAAAGGAAGACCTCAAGATAGGGGACACGATTTATAGGCCTCTTAGTGACGGGGATATGGTCTTGATCAATAGGCCTCCTTCCATACATCCACACTCTCTAATTGCCCTTTTTGTAAGGGTCCTTCAGACGTCGAATGTGGTGTCTATTAATCCATTATGCTGTTCCCCATTGCGTGGTGATTTTGATGGGGATTGTGTGCATGGTTATGTTCCACAATCAATTGGTTCAAGAGCTGAGCTGCACGAGCTAGTTGCTTTAGATAGGCAATTAATAAATGAGCAAAGTGGTAGAAATCTACTTTCGCTTAGTCAAGACAGTTTAACTGCGGCTTATTTACTTATGGATGATGGGGTTTTGTTAAATGTTTACCAAATGCAGCAGCTTCAAATGTTTTGCCCCCAGCCCAATTATTCAATTCTGCCTGCAATAGTAAAAGCTCATATTGGTAATTCCTCATTTTGGACTGGCAAGCAATTATTTAGCATGCTCTTGCCTCCTGATTTTGACTACTGTCCTTCAAGTGGTGTTTTTATTAGTAAGGGGGAGTTAATATCATATTCTGATTCTTCTGGTTGGTTACGTGATTCTGACAGTAATATTTATCAGAGCTTGGTGCAACATTACCAGGAGGAATTTCTAGGCTTCTTGCATGATGCGCAGAAAGTTCTTTGTGAGTGGTTGTCTATGACTGGGTTTAGTGTATCACTCTCAGACTTGTACCTTTCTTCTGACTCCTACTCACACAAAAATATGATGGAGGAAATCTGCTATGGCTTGCAAGAAGCAGAGTATGCATGTAAGTTTAGACAGTTACTGGTGGATCATCATCAAGATGATATTTCAGGAAATGAGGAAGAGAAACTAAATTCTTTGTTTGTTGAAGCAGAGCATCTGAATTATGACAGGCAAATATCTGCAGCTCTCAGTCAATGTTCAGTTGATGCATTTAGACAAGTTTATAGAGATATTCAAAGCTTAGCGATCAAATATGGATCCCAGGACAATACTTTGCTTACCATGTTTAAGGCTGGAAGTAAGGGTAATTTACTGAAATTAGTGCAGCATGCCATGTGTCTTGGCTTGCAACATTCTCTGGTTCACCTATCTTTCAAAATTCCGCACCAACTTTCATGTGCTGCTTGGAATAGTCAAAAGGAACTTCATTCAATCCATATGTTTTATGATTCTCCTGTATCCACTCAGTCTTACATTCCATATGCTGTGGTTGAAAGCTCATTTCTGTCTGGGTTGAATCCTCTTGAATGTTTTGTTCATTCAGTTACAAGCCGAGATAGTTCATTCAGTGACAATGCAGATCTACCTGGAACTTTGACCCGAAGACTTATGTTCTTCATGCGTGATTTGTACCTTGCATATGATGGAACAGTTAGAAGTTCTTATGGTAGTCAACTTATAAAGTTCTCATATGATACGAATGAGGACTCATCTGCTGATATCTATTGTCACGAGGGCACTATAGGTGGCCAACCTGTTGGAGCGCTCTCCTCTTGTGCAATTTCTGAAGCTGCATATAGTGCTTTGGATCAACCAATTAGTCTACTTGAAACATCACCTTTGCTGAATTTGAAAAAAGTACTGGAGTGTGGTTCAAAGAAAAAAAGGGGTGGCCAAACAGTGTCTTTATTTTTGTCTGAGAATCTGAATAGACAGCGCTATGGGTTTGAATATGGAGCCTTGGAAGTTAAAAATCATTTGGAGAGGCTGAAGTTTTCAGACATTGTTTCTACCGTCATGATAATATTCACCCAACAGAATTGTATGCCACAAAAATGGAGTCCTTGGGTGTGCCATTTTCATATAAACATGGCTCTTTTAAGAAAGAGAAAGCTAAAAGTGCATTTGATCATTGACGCTTTGTCCCAAAGATGGAAATCACAAGCCCAAAGACGGAAATCACAAGCTGCTCTTCCCAGTTTAGAAATCTCAAGCGAGTAAGCTCTTCTTTGGTGTTATTTTTGCCTTGTGAATTGCTAATTTTGGATTTTGTTTTTCATCAATATTATTGTAAACTGATACACTGTAAAATTCACTCCTATTGAATTACCCGAGAGGGAGCCTTCTTATTAATGGCTCATTATTATAATTAAATACACAAAATCATAATTCTAATTCCTGATTGTAAATGATATATTTCCTAATATATATCTCAATCATATCTCAACAATTATGATAAATTTTGCGTGCTTAATATTGTCCTACTTCTTGATGTTTAGTTACATGTGTATTTGTTCGTACATTCATATAACATGCATGAGAAGCATGGCTTGAGAATGATACAAATATTCTGCCATATTCCCTTTATCTTTTCTCACTTTAGTCAGTACATTTAGATATAAATCCAAAATTCTAAATTCAATCGCCTGTCCATACACTGTATACAGCTCATGGGATTGAAGTTGCATTTAAGCTTGTTGCACTTGTAAATTTACTTCACCTGCAAGTCACCACTAAAAAACTTGTCTATAAATCATAACTAAAATCCTCTGGTACTATAGTACTATTTGAGAGAAAGCTCTAGGGAACTATTGGAATGAAAGGGAAAAAAACAGGTGGAATGAACCATATGACTCGCTATATATTTTATATTATATATTTATATTGATTTGTCAGCAAGCTTTCTGTCTGCATATTCTTTACCTCAGCCAGAGGCAGAACTTCTGCATTCATCTTAATTGATTATGATGTGACATTTTTCAATGTGTTCAAATTGAAATTGCTTCTGTTGCAATTATCAGCTACTGGAATCATTTACTTCTGTAGAAAAGGAATGTTGCATGTGTTGATAAACGTCTTAAATGAAAGTAGAGAACTCACATGGAAGCAGTATAGTTGGATAGGCAATATAACTTGTTGTAGCTGACATTTCTTTTACTTTTTCCTCGTTCCCTCCCTATTGACTTGGGTAACGGATTGTCAGGAAATGTTCTATGGCTGGCAATAATGATAAAGGTGAAGATAATTTTTGTATCAGTGTTGCACTTGTTGAAAATCCTAGGGACCCTATTCAGCTGGATTTTGTTCAGGGCTGGTTCATACCTTTCCTTCTTGGAACTGCAATAAAAGGTTGGTAGTGATCTATATACCTGCTTATCACTGTTTTGGACATGTCATTTTTACACTTGATATTATGGGTAGAAAGTTCCTTGCATTTCCGTTCAAGTCCAAAGTGTGTCTTTGGCATACATATTACAGCTAAACTCTGCCTTAAAGTCAGGGTCAATTCCTTAATAATAATGTTTATAATAAATGTTTTATTTAAACTTATCACCTACAGCCAATGAATTAATTCTTATGCACACCTCCCCCCATTCGTTTTATTGAAGGCTGCGCCTATGAAAGAATGTCAAGTTCTTTTTTTTCATCTTCCAATATTATACTCAGATGTAACCGTTATTCAAATTATATGAGATTGTTATCTGAAGGCAAACTGCTGCTCTTGCTGCTGGACTAAAAATTTGATTTAAGAGGATCACCAAAGTGGATGTTATTCTAGAGCTTGTGTAGTTCAATGTTTGGAAAGTCAAATAAAGCCATAGTATAAAGCATATAAGAAACTAGATGACATTGTAAAGCAGAAATTCTGAATTTTCAGTTAATTTGGAGTACCTAAGTTTTTCCTTCTCTCCAACTTGACGAGTCTTTGTCAATGCATTTATATCTGGTTAGACTAAGTCGGTAAAGGTAAGTACTATTAAAAATGATATTTGAATGGACATTATGTATCACTTCAATTTTAATAAAAGAACTCAAGGGTAATTGATATACTCGCACTACTCTTTAAGGATAAAATGAGGATGATTATATGAGCTGCACTTATGTGAGTGTCAATGGTTACATTTGTCTGTATTGTAATTTTTGTAAGTGTTTTCTGTGACTTTCTGACATTCTGTTCAAACTGTGCAAGTGATTTAAAAATTATGCCTCTACAAGTTATATTAGTTCTCATTTTTTATACATATTCTACTACATCTGGCGTTATATTGTGGAGTGGACCATTAACTTACATGTCCTTTCATTATCATGAAATCTTGGATGTCCCTTAGGCTTTATGGAGATCACAAAAGTGGATATCCTATGGAGTGATCGGTCAAAAGTATCAAAAGCTAAAAGTCGTTCTTCTGGTGAGCTGTACCTGAGGGTCACTTTATCCCGTGACTGTGGCAGTGGAAAATTCTGGAGTACTCTAGTGAATCATTGCCTCCCAATAAGGCATCTGATTGATTGGACACGTAGTCATCCAGAAAACATACAGCATTTCTGTTCAACCTATGGAATAGACTCGGGGTGGAAATATTTTCATAATGTGTGTAGTTATACCCTTCAGATTCCAATTGAAATTTATGTCACCATGTATTTAATTGACTAACGCATATTTATTAATGCAGAGTTTGGAATCTGCGATATCTGATACTGGCAAGATAGTCCTTCCTAAGCATTTGCTTCTAGTTGCTGATAGTCTATCAGTTAGTGGAGAATTTGTGGGGTTGAATTCTAAAGGCATTGCACAGCAAAGACAGCATGCATCCGTGTCATCACCCTTTGTGCAAGCATGCTTCTC
>JANTPZ010042399.1:0-10415 GCA_025593235.1 Vachellia pachyceras | reverse complement strand
CTCTCTTTCTCTTTCTTACTTTTCTCTTTCATACCCACTTTTTCTTACTTTTTTACCTCGAAATCTGTAAAAGCTATAACTTCCCAAACATAAATCACATTTCAAAACCTAGGTTTTACCTCGGAATCTGTGAAACCTAGGTTTCAAACCTAACATCCAAACCAGCCCTTATTCTTAACCTGTCTTCAAAGTGTAACACGCGCCCTTAGTCGATACAGTAGATGAATAAAATCACCCTCTATGAAGTTTCAGGAAAAAAATGAGCATTCTCGTGAATAAATGAGGGTAAGCGAAAGAAGGAAAGGGAAACAACAAAAAATAAAAGAATGTGAGCTACAACAGAAGAGGCAGTTGGAGAGGACGTGAAAAAGAAAGAAAGAGAAACAACGAACAAAAATAAAAGAATGGACCTACAACCAAAAACGAAAAACGATACCGTGTATGTTTGAAAAATCTTCCCGATGCAGGTAAATTAAGATAAAAAGCATATCAAAATTCATAAAAAACATATTGAAATTTCTAAAAAACATCTTGAAATCCGTAAATTCTTCTTGGATTCCATAAATTCTTCTCAGAATCTGTAAACTCCTTTCTCCCAACGAATTCCCAATCACATGCAGCAATTTGATCAACGTAAAATTGTCCCATTTTAAAGATATAATGGATAACTTTATACCCTCCAAAAGTAAAATTAGTCAACTACACCAAAATAAGCATTTGTTTACCAAATATACACCTTTATCCATAAAAATATTTATTCTTCATCAAAAAAAAATATTTATTATAAAATTTTTATGGATACGATAGTTTCGCACCTCTTTAACGGAGTTTTGTACTTAAGTACTTGTGGACCACTTTAATGGACCATTAATTTAATTGTTGTGTCTGTATGTGTTTCTAACTCAATCATTCATAGCATAAGTTAAATTTTTTATTTGGCATATGCGTAATTAAATTTTGTCTCCTCTTGATCAATTTTATATAAAAACCATTTATGGATACAATATTTTCACACCTTTTTAATTTTTTCCATATTAATCTTTAACGGAGTTTTGTACTTAAGTACTTGTGGACCACCTAAATGGACCATTAATTTAATTGTTGTGTCTGTATGTGTTTCGAACTTAATCATTCATAGCACAAGTTAAATTTTTTATTTGGCATATGCGTAATTAATATTTTGTCTCCTCTTGATCAATTTTATATAAAAACCATTTATGGATACAATAGTTTCACACCTTTTAAATTTTTTCCAACTTAATCTTTAACGGAATTTTGTACTTAAGTACTTATGGACCACTTAAATGTGGACCATTAAATTAATTGTTGTGTCTTTATGTGTTTCTAACTCAATCATTCATAGCATACGTTAAATTTTTTATTTGGCATATGCGTAATTAATATTTTTTCTCCTCTTGATCAATTTTATATAAAACCCTTAAACTCATCAAAGGAGACCACCGTAGCTATAAATGGACATCGCCTTGCGATATCAAAAGCCTCATCTGTGCTACCACTTTGTCCTAACCTTTTTTCCCTGATTAAAATTTGTTTTGATTGTTATTATAAATTCTTACACAAACACATGAACACATTGAAGCCCTGGTCAAAAGTTTATTTATTTTTAAAAATTTTGAATTAAACTTCAAATATAATTTTAAATACAAATTTGATTTAACCTTTTTAATTTAATTTGGAAATTGAATTAATATTGTTACTTATTGCCAACTAGACTTATTCAGAGTTTTAACTATTCAAAATTTTCTTTTCTAAAGGGGAAAAAAAGAAAAATCATTTTCTATTTTATGTTTAAAATTTGTACATATTATATACTCGTGGACCATTAAAATGGACCCTTAATGCTACGATTTCCCACACACTTGTTCTTTAGTTCGATCAGGCTTAACATAAGTTCAAATTCCAATTGGCCCATGCTTATGTAATATCTTGTCTCATCTTGATCAAATTTCTATGCAAAGTGTAAAACCGTGCTTATCAAGTTAAAAATAAACATCTTATGTAATCAAAAGCCTCATCACATCGTGGAATGGGGTGAAAATAGTGGAATAAAATTTATTTTTACACTTAATGAACTGCAAATAAAATTAAAGTACAAAAATACTCTCCCATAAAAAAAAAAAATCCCCATAGCATCTCTCCTTCATCAGTTCCCTTCTTCCTTGAGGAAAATGGTGAATTACAACATGTGAAGGTGATTAATTAGATACGTATTCTTTTTCTCTATATGGTTATTTGACTTGGTTATATTTAAGTATAGTTGGTCCAATTTGAGGAACTCTCTCAGGAATATTTAAGGAGATTTAAACTTGAAACCTTACGGTTGAACGATCAAAATCTCTTTCATTAAGATCAACATTTACTGGTTGCAGTTTTTCTATGTATTCCTGTTATTGAATTCAGGAGAATCATAATACTATTATGTAATGCTCATTAACATTATATCTTAGGCCAACCTTACAACAAGAATGTGATGATACATCGGAAGTTTTATGAAATCAAACCAAATGGGCCATCATTTTTCTGTTGAAGCCTTGTATAAAAAACATACAAGTTTTCTGTCTCAAGCCACGTAATCCACTAACCGGTTCAATAACCAGTGGTTTTAGAAAGTTGGTGAATGAACGAATTCTCAGTAATTCCATACGTCACATATAATCTACATTTCTTTAATTCTTCATTTATACATTGCACTATCAAAAAATGTAAAAACTTATTTAACAAATTTGATTAAATTAAGTAAGTTAATGAAATTATTTAATATTTCTAAAACCCCTTAATCATTTTCCTTAATTACCTTGGTATCTCTCTTGATTATTGCTAAGGGAGTGTCAATAAGATTAATTTAAAAAATTAATAAATATCATAATAAGTTTTACATTCATTGTCAAAATCAACTTACCAATTAAGTTTTACACAAAGGCTGAATGAGTATTTAATTTGGATTACATATTGGTGGCAAGTTTTTGTATGAAATTGGATATTCATATTTACACAAATACAAACACATATAAATATATCAACCCGCAATTACATATGACTCCCTGAATTTTATATGTGTACAAGAGCTTCACAACCTTTTCAACTTAATATGTATCCTTATTTACAGTAATATATTGGGCATTGAACATATACTTTTCTAATTACTTATATAAATTATAAGATTCAATAGCATCCATATAATGTTTGGCCAAAAAATTACGTCTACATTAAAAAAAGAATCAATTGCAAATTTTCAAACTATAAAAATTATACAATATTGCTTACCACAAAGAATGATTAAAGTGGGAAATAAATTTAGAGTTTTGCACAAACATCTTATGAACTCATCATGGACCACTCGAATGGACCATTAGCTTAAATCATATGTTTATATTTATTCTTTAACTCGATCACGGGTAGCACATGTCCAATTTTCATTTGGCCTATGCATAATTATTTGGCTCAGTTATACATGACGCCCCAAATATTCTAGTTCATGTACATATAATCACCTTAACTTTTGAAACTTTACAATAAACATCCTAAACTTTGAAATTTATGTGGATAACCTTCATAAATTAATTGTGTACATAACTTATGCACAATTTAAAGTTTAGTGAGTTATAAATACACAAAATAATATATAATTGATAGTTGGGAGTTATCCACACAAATCTAACAGCTTAGCAAAGCTTATTACTATATCTACTCCCTAATATTAGAGATTAGTTGGAGGGTTAGGTTTGATTTAAAATATAAGATGTAATTCCCTTTTATCTATCATATTTATCAATTTTTTCAAATTAATTTACCCAAATTATAAGCTAATATATAATGTGCTCATTTGGAAAAGCGGTAGAGAAGTGCTTTTATGGTATACGAGATAAATATGTGAAGAATATTACTCGATTTGCAGAAAAATACTGTTAAACGTGCATTTGAAGAGTTCAAACGCTCTCCCAAACAGGCACAATATAATGTTACATGTGGCTATTCGAGAGGGATTATCAAAAATCACATTTGTACAAACAAATGTTGCTCTAATTTGTAAGAAATTGGATCACAACTCATAAGATCATGAATTCAAATCACAGTACCAATGTGAGGACTTTATGGAAGGTAATCTATAAGTAGTTTAAGCACTTTCTGAGCCTAAAGGTATATAATAGCCCTAACCTTGGTAAGCCCTAAAACCCAGCTAACCTAAATTTTTTTGTGCAAAAATATTCTATTCGCAATCATTTCATTTGGCTAATCTACCAAAATCAGTTAAGTTGCTCTTATAAAGTGAATATGAGGGGCTATTAAGTTTTAAAGGTTAATCAGGGTTATTGGTATATAGTCTAAAGTTTGTGGGAGTTTTATGTAATTTAGCTATAATATTTTTGTCTCATCTTGCTCGCATTTCTATATAAAGCCTAACTCACTAACTAAGACCACACAAGTTACAAATTGATCTCTTATCTCTTAAAGTCTCATCTAAATTGTGTGTGTTTCTCAAACCCTAAAAATGTCAAAAATAGTTGTTGTGTTGCTTTTGTTACTGCTTTGTGCATTATCTAATCAAGTAATGGCTGTGGAAGATAATGAAGAAGGAAAAGTCTTTGTGCTTGCCATTGATGGAGGAGGTATTAAAGGGATTCTCCCTGCAGTTATCCTTCAACAGCTTGAAGATGCCCTCAAGGTATATTTGTGCCTTAGTTTTAATTTGTACATGTATACGTTGACATTTATTAAAAATATAAATTAACAAGCTCCTCTAACCTCAAAAAAATCAAGGAAATATTAATTCTTTTTTAGATAGATTTGCAGTGTAGGCTACGAAAATAAAAGAAAAGATCTAAAATGTAACAAGTTGGTGAATTCAAGAGATGTCTGTATAACTTATATTTTTTTTCACTTATAGAGGTGTCCCTAGAGTTTGAAATTACATAGAGAATATAATTTCACGAGATGTCCATGAAATTCAACTAAAACAAATCAGAAGCATCATTTCTATTTTACTCAAGATATAATTTGCAAGATTTTAACAATATTTAAGAGAAATTTATTTATATCTTTGATCATGGGGGAGATTTATTCATCAGATGTTACAAATAAAGAAGTGCTATCACTTGCATAAACAACAAGTTGGAATAATTTTGATGTACCACACACACATATACATACTCTATATTTAACATATAACGGAATTTGAATTTGAGTGAGGAATTTAGAAATGGGACTCAAGTGCAAGAATAGCAGAATATTTTGATGTGGTTTCTGGGACAAGCACTGGAGGGCTTATAGCTGCAATTCTCACAACCCCTGACCCTCAAAACAAGAGTCGTCCTCTTTATTCTGCTGATGAAGTACTCCAGTTTTACAGACGGCATGGTCCTTCCATCTTCACTGTATCCACCGACTGGTATGTCTAAGCTTATATATTCTTTTTTTGGCTTATATTTTTTTTGCCTAAGTATGGGTATCTTCAAACTGGAGGTAGTTATGTTTGAAACGCTGTTGATTACTAAATATGGACATATTTTTCAACAGAGATTTAAACGTTAATTTGTCACTTTGTGATTGTTTAGCACCTTCCATATGCTAGACCCAACTGCTATCAGTTGTCTATTGAAATGCATTACATATAAAAAGTTGGTCATAATTCAAATAATTCTATAGTCGAAACTGTGATGATAATTAATCTAATAATGTTTGCCAGCAAATATTGGTTCAACTCACCTTTGATTGTTTCTGATAAGTAATTTTTTATATCATTATTTGAGATCCAGTATTAAGGTTAGATTTGAGTATTATTTATCTCACTTGTGCGGTAACCTCGTCCTATAGATTACTCTATTTTTCAAATAATTGGTCATAACTTTTTGATCATATATTAATAGGTTATACCAAAAGATTCCAATCACTGACTCTGCTTATGGGGAATCAAGCAGAATTTATATGTAACACTAGCTTCGATTCTTAAACTGATGTATCTTTGTTTATTGACAACAGCTTATTTCCTGGGATCTTCTGTCCGAAGTTTAACGGGACGTATTTACAAAAAATAGCGGCTGAGACATTGAGCGACACACTTGTAAACCAGACAACCACAAATGTTATCATTTCTTCGTTCGACATCAAGCTTCTTCAGCCAGCTATATTCTCAACTTTCAAGGTTAATAATAATAACCCTGCTGATACTGGTCACTAAATTAAGTTAATATGGGGTGTGGTTGTTTAACGCTGATGCAGGTGAAGGATGTTCCTCACTTAAATGTCAAACTCTCCGACGCATGTATGGGAACCTCGGCGGTGCCGCTCGGGTTTCCGCCATACTATTTCAAGTACAACAATGCTGAATTTAACCTGGTTGACGGTCTTTTCATTGCGCCTATGCCGGTAATTCTAAGAGCCCTCTCTCTCTCAAGATAGATATATACTTACATACTCCCTGAGTGCTACCCCATCCATACTCTCTCTAATAAAAATAAAAATATTGCATTTGTTACTACTGTGAATCCAACAAATACAAATTATAATGGGTTATGGCGAGAGAAAAATAATCAAGAGAAATTTACGAGATATGATATCCATAAAATGGGATGATTCGGAGAAAACATGGATGACGTGGCATTCTGGATTCTGGGAGTACTTCTTCCCTGCCCTTCTCTCTCTCTCTCTCTCGGTATCAACACATGTTGAACTCGAAAGCCATATATACATACATATGGTATGTATACCACTATCGAACGATTAATCATCAATTATCTGATATGTAGCAATTACTCTACATTTTTGGATTTTACAGGATGCCATCAGTTACCATTTTATGAAAATATTTAGAAGCGAAAATGCTCTTTAACCTAACAGTGCATAGAATAGTGCACTGTTAACCTAAAGTTGATATGAAGCTAACAGTTAACGTCAATATCTAGTAGTTTAACGCTATACTAGTGCAATTTTACGACTTGTAGCTTAAAGAGTGAGCTTCATTATTTATAACTTCTGGCAAGTGATTATTATTTTAATATTGAATTATTTTTCGTGTGTGACGTGTCAATTTTTATATACAAACAAATATATTTTTCTCTCAATTTTAATGTCACATATACTTTTAGCTCTTTATTAAATCATACAATTTTGCTCTACAAGCACCATTAGCCCATTTCCAGGAATAATGATACTATCAGGGTAAAGTTACAAAAATTAATTTTACTGATAAAGAAAATTAAAGGATTTAATAAGAAGAAAAATGTATATGTACTAAATTTAAAATTGAGGAAAAGTATCAGCATCTGCAAAATAATTTTCTACCTTCCAGTGTAAATTCTTTTTGTTTGTTGGTTACACCTTCCTGTTGAAGTTTTGCAAAAGGTACTGCTTACTGGCTTGTCATGTTAGAGGAAAATAACATATAATTTAAAATAGAAGGAAACAAAAATCAGTAGTTATTGTGTCCATAATTAGTAGTCCTTTGGTCCTTCACATAGAACCTAATGAAGAATTAATTTTGATTCTGAATGAAAGACCCATATTTCTAATTTTTATCAAGTTTATTTTCCCAAATTACCCTTATTGTTGCTCATTCAACAATAATCAAATAATCAAATAAGAGGAAGGGAATTAAAGAACATGATTGAGTGATTTTTAGAAGAAAACATATTATATTAATTAATTTAACTAACATCTTTCGTACAGGCAAGGCTTGCGATCGGTGAGGTGTTACGACAAGAAGAATACAAGAATAAAGAAATCGTTTTGGTATCCATAGGAACTGGAAATGTGAACACTACTACCATGGGTTTTGATGCTAATCGTACTTGGACTGCTCTGGATTGGAAGAATAACTATTTAACTATGCTCGAAGCTGCATCTTCAACCATGGATGAGTATTACATTAACTCAACTTTCAAACTTCAACCACAAAACTACCTTCGAATCCAGGTATGTTTTTTTAACTATATATCACTTGTTTCATTCATACTAATAAGTCCAAACGTATTCTATCTTATCCTAAATGTAATAAGAGCTAAATGACTGATTTATATATATTAAGAAAATAATTAGATTAATTATTTATAATAAATATATGTTGGTTTTTTCAAAATACTTTTTTAATATTTACATACTGTGGGAGTATAGGAATACAATTTAGATGCAAGCATTGGTTCGGATAATGCCTCAGAAGAAAACATGAATAAACTCGAAGAGGCAGGAAAGAATCTGTTGGAGGAACCAGTTAAAAGGATGAATGTGGACACTTTTGTCCCTGAGGAAACTGGTGAAGGTACCAATACTAAAGCTCTGGACAGGTAACTATAATTAACTACTTGTGTTTTTGTTTTCAAATATTTACTTCTTGCAACGGCAAGCTAGCTAGTTTTGTTTACAAATACTAAACGTGTATTGTACAATGTTTGATGTTTGAGACATTTTATTTATTTTTGACATTAGTATATATAGTTCCCTATAAATTCTATAATTGATATTAATATTTTAGGGGAGGGGTCACATCTTGATTATGGGCATTAATTGATATATGTATGTATGTATATGTATATATGTCGATACAAATTAGATTTTTTTTTTAACTATATGTATGAATGTAGATATAATTTTATGTTATTACCTTTGTAGGATGGCTCGAATGCTTTATGAAGAAAAACATCGTCGCCATGGAAAGAAAGCTTCGAAAGTGAGGAAAGGGTTTTTCACTCTTTCAGCCGCTTATTGAATCTGTAGCAGAAATGCTATTCTGATAGCATTTTGAATACTTATGCGGTTGTGTATGTTGCCATAGTATTGGCACTTTAATAAATAAAAAATGTACTAAATAAAATAAATGGATCTGTAATACTCTACTGCTTTGATGTCCTTGACTTTGCACTACTGTATCTTGTTATGTGCTGGCAATGCATGAAGAACCAGCAAATAAATAAAAATTAAAGCTTAAGACATTGTGTAAGTGCTTTTTATTTAATTAATCTCTCGTTTCAGCTGCTTTTAAGTTTTCAGTAAAGTTTTCATTTTCTTTATAACTCAATGCATCCCAAATCATCACTTTGAACTTAAGATTAATCTCAGTCAAGTTAGAAACGTTAAAATTAAAGCCCACTAAACAAATTCTGTTTTTTAATTTATTTTTATCCATAATGTCAACCACTTCAGCTAAGAGTAATGAAGGGGGACTACGTCCTAGTATTTTATTATTTTTTGTATTTTAGTCCTCCAAATATGACTTCTCTTAATTATTTTTTAAAAATTAGAATTATCTTTTGCCTTAGGCGAGCGAGTCTCTCCCAATAATGTTGTTCCAGTGGATCAGAACCTCATCGTCCATTTACCCTCCTTTTTATAATCATGATCCTCTGTTTCATCAAAAGACCACAAACAACTAACTTACCATACTTTAATAGGACACCAAATCCATGGATTTAGTTGCTTGATTAAAGTAATAAATTAAATGTTATAAGATTTCTTATATATATAAATAAGGTTAGGTAAATTTTATTTTAGTAATGAAGTTTTTGGTTAAAGGTGTCTAGAACAATTAAATTTTAGTAACTCCGTTAAATTGTTTAAAAGTATACTTAATGAACATGATTATGTACTTATAGTTAGGTATTTGTCTTGTTTGAATTTGAGTAATGGTGCGAGGATATATATCAAATTATATTATCATTTGAAAAAAAGTTTATTAAATTTAATAGTTATAGTTTATTTAATATGTATACAATATTTTACTGTATTGAAAATATATGTTAATTTTAAATCAATGATGCTTTTTGAACCATTTAACCTGTTCAAACTCCAATCTGGTTATTATAAAAAAATTCTTGTATACAGAAATTCTCAAAATTTTATTACTGCCTTCACTTTTGTTTGTATGATGTTTATTATTAAAAGGAAATATGCAAATATATTTTTCCTTTTATATTTTTTTCGCTAAGAAAATTGTAGCCAAGCAAATAACTCCAGGGACATGGTTGCGGAAGGCGGAAGAACACACACACACTAATAGTTAAATATTGAAAGGGCACCAGCAATTTTTCCATAAATTCTTTTAATTAGATAAATATGGTCTTGGTTAAATTTTGATTAATATGAGTTTGCTCTATCTACAAATGCTGGAAATCAAATCCCCATCATTAGCTTAAGTGGTCTCTGTTGATGAGTACATATGATTTGCATATAAAAACGATCGGAGTTGAGACAAAATATTAGTTGCGCATACACCAAATAAATTTGGAATTATGTTTATGATTTGCGTCACCTAGTTAATTAATGAGCACATATATAGGAATATAGAATTTCTATTAATTAATGACCGTGCCTTATTTATTTTGATATTCACACGCATATAATATTAACCCACAAGTAAATATATTATATGGATACATGAGTTTCACACTTCTTTTTCCACTTAATTT
>JANTPZ010042387.1:0-10840 GCA_025593235.1 Vachellia pachyceras | reverse complement strand
AACCTTTTTTTTTATCAGGGAAAAATATCCAATATTAACTCTCTTCTCCATATTTGTTTGTTTCGGTGTTTTGAAGCCAAAACATAGCTTTTCAATCACGACTTTATTTCTTGTAAGGTAAGAATAATCCGAATTCTTGGACACTCTTTATCTATTGCCCTCTTCTCTCATCTACCTTTTTTCTGTTCACGCTTTATATTTTTTAGTTATATTTTCAAAGAATCTATTCATTAAACCGTGCTGCACACCGAACACCGACCCGAATTTATTTTTGGTTTTCACTTAATTATTCAATTTTTATTTTTCGCTTATTAGGTTTTCGGTTTTCAATTTTTAATTAGGTATCTAAAAAAATCGGTTAAAACCGAATTATATATAATATGTATTTTATGTAGTAAATTATTAAATGGTATTATTACTTGTGTTATTATATTCATTACATATATTATTTAAATACTATTATAATATATTTAAAATTATTATATCATATTTAGATAAGTAAATTACTAAATATTTTTTTATTAATTCAGTTAATTAGAACACCAAGGGAAATAATTCAGTTAATTCGGTTCAATTAATTACTTTAATTCAGTTTTAGTTCGATTTTTCTATTTTTACACAAACCAGAAAGTTCACCCTACTGATATTTTCTTTCATTTTTGTTATTTGATGATAAAGTAATAACTGCTTTGTATGTTATGTGTCTGTGTGTGCAGCTGGATACTGGACTTCCTCAGACCCAAGTACGATGGCAAAAACTTACGTGAAGTCGTAAGAGAGACGTTGGGGGGAATAAAACTGAGGGAGACAGTCACCAACGTTGTAATTCCAACCTTCGACATGAACCAAATCCGACCCCATATTTTCTCAAGTTTTGAGGTGTGTTTGTGTTTGTGTGTGTATATACACATGTTTGTGTTTGTTAGTGAGAGATATATATAATAAAACTCTCTGATTAAATGAAATTATTCTAATATCTGATTATGGCATTTTTTTTTGACTATGTAGCATAAAGATGACGATGTGGATCTGGCAGACGTATGCATTGGAACTACGGCTGCACCGACGTATCTTCCTCCACATTATGTTTCGAAAGATCAATCATCAGATGGGTTCCATTTGATTGATGGCGGTGTGATAGCAAATAATCCGGTAATTACATTCTTGTCTGTCTCCTCAATGGTATTTATAATACTCATCGCATCCTAAATGTACGATCAAAATGATTATTAGGTTTCCGCATCTTAAATAGAGGTCATTTTCTAATTAAAAGAGTTATTTATAATGGGTTTGTTGGGTAGAACGATTGTAAATGCTAAACGTACGTTCAACAGTGTTTTTCTATAAAACGGGATAATCTCATTTACATATTTACCCCAACTTACGTAAAAGTAATTCTTTACCACGTCCCCAAACGGGCATAACCATAGGCTAACCTACTTGGTCCCCGTCGTGTGCAGCTACACCCCCAACTTTTAGAAAATTGGTATATATTAGTACTATGTGATTTATTTTCCCTCTACTTACTTGCTAATTTTGAATCCACTGAATTTTTGCTCAAATTCTTTTCAAAATATATTAAAAATAAATCTTACTTATTTTCTTAAAAAATAATTTACACCCTCTAAATCAGGAACTGAGTCGTATAACATAAGTCACTGAATTGTTACTTTGAGAAGAGAACCTCTCCAGTTTTTTATATGTTTACCGTGAGGTTACCTTTCATTATTGTCTTCACACAAGTACCTACCTTCCATAATTAGCCTGTAGAATCATTTATTAGGTTTGGACAGAATCATAGACTTCCCATCCACGGCCAACTTGAAATTTATAAATGTCCAAATTCTTTCTTTCTTTTTGTAATTTTGAAGCTGTGTCCGTCCCCTTTAAAATTCAGATTAGTTATTTTGTTTTGTCTTCTATTTTTGCCTGTGACGTACGAGTGATTACGAATGAAGTCACCCACTTGCAGGCTTTGATTGCTATATGTGAGGTCACACAAAATGGGCCATCAGCTCAAGAGCGGCAGCATGAGATCGGCACACGAGTTAGGGCAGTTAGGGCATCATCACCAGAGGCGCAGCTCCAGATCCAAGTCGTCCATGAGGTCAGACAACACGAATCATAAAACCAACGACTACTTTAATCCTATTCATAAATCAATTTTAGTTCTAGAAGGGAGAGGGTTTAATCCTGGGAGAGGTCACTTTGTTGTGGATTCAGTCGCGGTGCTTAGGGAGGCATCTCCGTAGCTAAGTGAAGCTGGGAGATACTATCTGTGTGGCTAGATAGAAAAGGGCTTGCTTGTCATGCTCCTGTGCCCACAGAGACAGATCCCAGTGAATCATGAGTTAGGTGCCCTGCCCTTGGATCGTGGGTGAGCCCAACCCCTTTCCAAAAATTTTTTTATCAAAAAAAAATAAATCAATTTTAGCATATATAAAAAAAATCTTAAATTTCATTAATTTTAATCATATTTATCATAGACAGGCATCATCACCAGAGCTGCAGGACTTCATGCTTAAGGTCAAACAAGATAAATCATACAATGAACTGCTTTTTCAGTCCTATTTTCATCATATTTCACACACAATAAAAAACTTTAAACCTCATTAAAATCTCATAACTTTTCTACCTTTCTTATTCTCTCCCTTATCTTCTTTCCCCCCATAAATATCAGTATTTCTTTTTATAAAAATGTTGCAGTTTTTCATATTTCTACGGTTAAGTGTTTTTTATATAAAAAGGAACAAAGGGAGTACAAAAAATTTTACGGTTCCCTTCTAAAATTTATATGATAAGATCTAATTAACTAATTTGATCAGATTAAAAAAGTTATATACATTCGTTTATGTAACGTTTTTAAAACATCGTAATAATTTTTCTTAATTTCCTGCCCCTCTGGCTTACTTGATTATCATTAGGGGGAAGCCAATAGGGCTAATTTAAAAAAAAAGAATCGATAAATCTATGAAAGATGTTATGCATCTAATACTAATATTAACTCTCAAATGACGTCGTACGATTGAGGCCTAAAGGAGTATTAAATATTACTCCCTTAACCCCTATGATCCTTCCGGTCCTTTTTAATAAATTCCTCGTTAGAGTTGTCTGAGCATCATTTCAATTGTTTTCTTGAACATCGCAATTTGGTAATGAGACCTTACAAATAATATGGTGGGAGTGTTCCTTTTCATTTCTATTTTTGCCCATGCCCTCAGGCAGATTATGAATCAGCTTACCTGCTTGCAGGCTAGCACTTCTGAAAGGTGGCTGCGTCTGTTCCGCAGCACCAGTGAGGTCACACACGATCAACCGACAGCAGCGGAGCATCAGCACAAGACCGTTGCCCATGATAAGGTCAAAATAATTTCATAATAATTTTTCAAATTAATTTTCCCGATTTATTTAGTTTCATAAATTTAAAAAAAAGTTAAATGGGGTTTACATTAAAATGAGAGATAGTTCTTTTTCTCTCTTCTATTTTTGCATATATTTGTTTTTGTGTGTGTGTGTGTGTTGACTGATTATATATGAAACGAACTCACATACTTGCAGAGTTGTCCTCCAGCAAGCAAGGAGGTCAAAGAAGTAAGGGAGGAGACCAAAGTATCTGAATTAAGTGTAACATTCAACAAATCAGTGCCAGAAGTGAAGCCAAATGAGTATTCAAAAATATATTTGGTATCACTAGGAACTGGAATTCGGAAGCCAAATGCAGATGCAGGAGTTAAACGGAATTGGTTCTGTAGGATGATTGACTGGGCATTAGGAATAATTGGATTTCCTAACCTAAAAGCTGATTATGATGCAAGAGATGCACAAAAATGGGGGACGCTTGGATGGGCATCTGGTCCTCTCATTAAATTCCCTCTTTATGGCAGTCAGGACATGGTTGATTATCACCTTGCCTCTGTTTTCCAAACCCTTGGTCCTAAAAATTATATCAGAATTCAGGTACACATTATCACACATATCCTTATTTAAAGTCTGCTTTATGAAGAAATTTTTTATCCTAAGTACAAGTCATCTCAAGAGGTTATTAATGATTGTTTTCTAATTTTACCTTGATTTAATTGCAGTTGAAAAGGGAGAAAGAGAGGGGAGGTGTGAGTGATTTGTAAATGTGGCAAATAAGAAATTTTAACAGGGGTAAACTTTAAAACATGCTTACTCCGTTTTTATTTATAGGAGTTTTTCCTAAAGGTTTCTTTGGTCATTTTCACAAGAAATTTAAATGGTTCACTAAGTAGTAAATATTGTTTTCCATTTATGCTTAAATTTAGTAAAGGTAGCGATCGAGAGAATAAAAATTAATATAATGTTAGGATTCAGTCTAGTTAAAAAAATATAATATTAGAAATCACTTTTTATTTGAGTTGCCGCCCCTCATTCGATGTGGTCAGAGTTTATAGTGTTCTCGGAGCCACCACCAAGTGCTAGGCGGAGCCACATGTATTTCAGTGTGGGCAAATGCCACCACTGAACTTTTGGATATTTATGTAAATAACAATAGGTTTTTTGTTATGCATCCATTGATTTTTAAGATTTGAACCCACTCAAATTATTTATACTAACAACCTTATTGTCATTTGTTTGAAAATAAAAAATTGTCTTCACTGCTACGAGGTCCTGGCTCCGCCACTGACCAAGTGTCGATCATCTTCTGAGAATGGATTGCCGATAACTGTTGTCTTCTGCCAGAATTAACTTGTGCCATTAGTTTTGATGTTGATGCTTTGTTGTACCAAAAAAATTGTTTTTACTGATATATGTGAATTAGTTAGGAGTTATTACTGCATTTTAGGTAACTATTAAATTCTTTCCCTGAAATTTTATCCCATATTAATGTTGCTTATATATATATATATATATATATGAGTTGTGATGCAGACTGATGAATTGGATAAAATTACGGAGAAAATGGATTGCGCCACTGAGGACAACATCAGGAAACTGGAACAGTTAGCAAAAGACAACGTATTAGAGGGAAAAGTTAAGAGGATGAACTTAAATAACTTCCAGCTTGAAAACGCCGACAATGTTAGTAAATATAAAGATGCCCTCAAAAAGTAAGTATCTGTCTCTCGTAATATTTTTTTTTTTCAAATTCTATTTATAAAAACTTAGTTTCGTACTAATTTTTAATACAAGAATCTATCTTTATGAAATTTAATGAAATGTTTATGATTCATTTCTTAAAAAAAATCTTTGGTATTTCACTCTTAACATAGATAATAAATTTAATTTAATTATCATATATTGAAAAACTTTAAAAAAATTACAGCCATAATTCTAGTTTTCAAACATATTTATTATAGGAATGAGGCAGGGAAATATACAGATATACACACATATATAAACAAACCCTATAAGGAAAATTAGACAGAAGATGGGAGGAAATTGTGTGTGTAGGAAAAGAAAATTTTTCCTACACACAATTCGAGGTTAAATTCTTATTTACTCCATGATAAGACCAAGTTGTAAAAAAGTGAGAAAGGATCCCACTAATTTAAAAGTAGATACATGAACATTTTATTCAAATTTAATGTACTCATGCTGATTATGAATGTGTGTCTTTTAATGTACGCATAGCGTGGCTGAGGATCTCCACGAGATCTACAAAGCAAGGCGAAGCATTATACCCCATTGCAATAAAGAAGAAGTGATTATTCGAATTAGTGGTGAAAATTACCTTTCTGATATAATTAATTATTTACAACGTAAGTCTATGAGAATAGTTTTATCTCATTCCCTTCACTAGAACAATCATAGCCGAAAATGGCACGAAGAGATGAACCAAAGCTTTATTTAAGAGTGAGGTGGTATTGATGGTGTTTTAATGTTATGCGATAATAGTCCTCTGTTTTTCCCATTTGTTCTGGACCCAAAAAAAAGCTTTATTTACTGTATGAGAATGATTTTATGCAATAATGCATATAATCCGTTCAACAACATAGCACATGTATAATTTAAATAATTAAAAATTGACATGCTTACAAGTTCTTTTATTGTTACAAGTTATTTTCAACATGTGCTTGATTAAGCGTAGCTATATGTAGTTAATGAAACAAAGACCCAATAAAAGGATCGAAATTGGATCTTGAATTGATTTTGAAGGCAACGAAAAGGTGTATAATTAATAAAAATACCCCTAATTTTTTGCCTCCACACAACACCAATGCTGAAACAAACCAGCTTTCTTATGAATGCTTTCCAAGCCAATCTCCGTCACGATTCGATTATTTTGTGTTTACTTGTATGGTACCAGGGATTTGGATGGTACGAAGGTGAAATGTCATGTCTCAGGGCAATCAAATAAAACTAAATTAAATGTAATATATAGTAGCTAATCTAGGTCAATTTTTATGTTGAGCCTATATTTAATTCCTAAATAATTCAGTGTAAATAATAAATTAATAAAAAAATTATCAAATATGTTTTTAATATCTAATTAAACTAAATGAATGTACTTAAGTTCAACTAAATGGATGTTCTTGGTGATTGAATTCACTAAGCTTCCTTATCCAATTTCAATATTAAGTTCTCTTTTTAACTAAGCACAAGGACTAGTAAGGACTCTTACTAATCAATATTCCTAAATTTTTAATATAATCTAAACCTAAACTCAATATTCAATCCATTAGGAATATCTTAGTATTTAACTCATGTTAGATTTATAAAAGATCCTCTTTACCTTCAATTAATTCTTAGAAACCTAACAAATTGATTTCAAAAAAAAATAAAGAAAAGCTATTAAATAACAAAAGTGTTATAGTCCAATAATAATCTAAAATACCACTCTAACACAATTCTCACAACCAAGATTACATCAACAAATCATAATCCTCTTCCATGCACATAAATCAACTTCTAACAACCTAGAATAACAATCTGCATATACAAAGATTATAAAGTGAAATTAAAATTTAGACAACTCCCCTAATTACTCGAAGATTCAAGTTAGCTTCATCATCACCATCGGACGGTTGCAATTAACTGCTCATAATTAGATGATTAACTCCACCTATCAGCTTGACTTCCATCATCATTCAGGATATTATGAGGACTGAAAATGATTGGCTACGGGGAAGGTGACCGACGCGAACTGAGACAGATGAGTGAGTGCCGTCGAGAACGCGTTGTGACTAGAGCAGAGGCAAGATGCGAATGGAGGAATATGGATGAGAAGTGGCTGATGAATGAATGAATGAATGAAGCTTTCTCCTCTGGAATGAATGAAGCAATAATGATCCCTCAGGTCCCCCGTGTCTGCGTGTTGTGAGCTCCCACCTCTGTGGAGTGGATTGGTCCATAATTGAAGAATGAGGAAAGCAAGGAATAATGGGGCCCAAGTGCATTAGTCATGTGAGGATTTGGAATTTGGGTTTCCTCTTTTTTTAATCTGCAAAAAAAAAAACCTAATAAAATTCAATACATTGTCAACAAGTCTCTAGTATCAAATCAGCTAAAAGTCAAAACAATGCAAAACTCCTAAAAATTATATAATTGTTCTTTTTAATATTAACTATCCAATTAATAACAATTGAATCAATAATGAGTAATAATAAACTAAGTTTAGGCAATAGAAGATATAAAAATATTGAGAATTATCAAAAGGGAAAGGGGAGATTCCGCCTTGGCTCCTTTCTTTTTATTTTGCTTCCCTCCAAGGTTAATTTTTTTTTTTTGCATTTTTTCTGACCATTTAATCCTCACTCTTTTGGTGATGGTCCGAATATGGCCAGCGTGTGTTTCTGGTTCTCTTTCCTTACCTCTTCTTTCTTATCTTCCGGTTACTTGAATGAAGTTTAGTGTGATGTTATTGGTCACCCAAGTTGTTGATACCAACTCCTCCAGATAGTAATATTTTCTTCACTTTTTGGTGATCACATGTGTTTCAAAGTTTGGGCATTTCAGAAACATTCTAACTATTTTAAAACATATCATTTAAAAAAAAAGAATACTTAGCTTGAACCACCCCGGGTTGTTCATTCGAATCCCTTCAAACCGCATAGAGGATTAATATCCCATACATCACATGGGTTAGGTAAAATCAAGTTCAGATGACAAGTCTCGTTGTGCATGATTGAGAAATTTTTTTTCAACAATACACATAAGTTAAAACAAAATGTATTTCAAAATATGCAAAAATATCTTAAAATCTATAAACCATTTTCTCCTAACGGATTCCCAAATATACACATTGTGGTTGGACGACCAGCAATTAGATTGTTAAAAATCGTTAGATAGGCAAAACTGCTTTTAATATTTATTTTTGTTGGGTTGTGGGTGCCCGCGCGAGAATGCCAAGCTCACTTGATTGTTGGCTTGAATGAAAACCAAAATGTTTTTGCAAATTACTGTACGAGAAAAATTTCATGTAATAATGCATATAATTTTGTTAGGAATTAAGAAAATTAAATACATTACCTAAAAGTATTTATATACACAATAAATTAAAAATTAATTTATAAATAAGACAAATTAATTTGAAAAATGACAAATATATATACTTTAAGTAATATATTTAACTTTTTTAATCTCTTAAAGAAAAATCAATTATCTCTTATATAAATAACATAAATTGATAGCAAATTTGTAATTTAAGTTATTGTAGAAATTCACATGCTTACAAGCTCCTATTGAATCAATTCTAAAATAATTTTTACATGAGATAAAATTCATTTATATACTTATTTCGAATAGCAGAAAATCACTTCAAAAAGGCTAACGCATGCAAACCTGCTTTATTATAATTGCCATCCAATTCAATCCGTCACTGTTCGATTATTTTACCCCTTTACTTCCCTCTCTTTCAAATTAGTTTTTTTTTCAAGAGGGAGGATTTTTTTTTACCAATTTATCCTTTTTTTTGCGATATTCTGGATATGGCCGATGCAAATTTGTGGAGATGACATTGCGTCTATTTGGATTAACAGTGGAAACTACTTTTCAAAGTAATTTACAATCTACAAGGTAAATCTATGAGAGAAGTTTTATCTCAACTTACATGAATATACTTTCCCAACACTATCACAAAGAGAATCCTTTGTCCCATCCATGCTGGCCAAACAAACAAATAAAAAATATAAAGTCTCAACCATGTTTATAAGTCACTTCAACATGTTTGACACGTACCAAGAAAATCCTTAAACCATGTGTAAATATTTTTTTAAGGGAAACATCATAAACAATAATATATGGGGATTTTTTCTTGTTGTAAATATTAAATCATTTTCTTTGTGTGAGTAAACAGTTTGGATACCTCAAACCGGGCAAGGGGGCATTTATTACATCATTCCTACGAATGACAACTTTGGTTGCGACGATCAACTTTTATTGTTTGAATCTTTTAAATAAAATGTCATGTTTTATGGATTAATAATATCCTACACGCTAGTGTAAAAGTTTGAAAATATGAAATAATAGGTCATCATATCTTAATAGCATTGACAAAATTAAAATGTAAGTTCTTATAATTTCACCAGATTCATTAGATTTCTATTTTTCAGAAGATTCTTTAAAGAATACACACATATTAAAAACTTCAAGGAATCGAATGACGGTCGCATTTATTTACTCTATGAGATTAGAGTGTTGGCCAATTATTCCAAGTAGCGTGGCATTCATATAATTCTGATCACCATTAAGATTTTGCCCGATATTACATCTTTATTTTCTTAAACAAAAAAATATTAAAACGTGTAATCACATGATGTTGACAATCAATCAATCAATCATGAATAAAATTAGTTAGCTTACAACAAATTTTGACATTTTTGTGTTTGGCCCTGCAATATTCAACGAAACAAGAGTCATCAGAGTAGGTATATTGTGGAGCAAGAAGAGCTAAAACAAGTTGGCCTATTGTGGATCAGCCATCAGAGTTTGAATATTCAGTAACTTTAGATTGTAACAAATTTTAATCGTGCATTCAAGTAAAATCCAATTGTTTAATTTTTTTTTTAAGGCAAACACTTGGTTAATCAACCTTTTTTTCTATTCAAATCGACCCACTGTCCTTGCTCACTAATCCTAGAAGGCATTCTATGTATTGATGGCCGTCGTTTCCTCTCGTTCAGGATCGCCGCCATATCCGCACTTCACCGTCGTGATTGCAGCTGTTTAGGGTTCGTTCTTTGGTTTTGTGGTTGGGAAATCATAAACGAAGGAGAGAGTGGCCAGTCAAAGTGAATACAAGGTACTGTACATAAGTTTTGTCCCTTTTCTTTTTGTTCATTCTATTAAGTTAGTTAGAAAGCAAGATATCTCATCTTGGTCATTTTTATTTTTGGGTATTCCTAATCTTGGTCTTCTTTATTTATGGGAAGGGTGGTAATAAAGTGTTGGTCATTATTAATTATACTTTGTTTTGATGGGAAGAGAAAATGAGAGCAAAGAAAGCAGTTGAGAAAATGTATGCCAGAGATTCTTGATCTCTAGTCACTGTAAGACTAAATTTAATACTCAAGATTATGTAGCTAGTGGCACAATCCTAAAGTTGATCTCAAAGGAGCTTTAGTATCTCTAAGTAATTAGCTAGCAATTTAAATCAACAAAAGGAAATGGTTCTGCCATTTTCATCCAGATTGAATTCATTATCTAAACTAATATTTGCTTTTGATTTTCTTATCAGTAAAATGGAATGCTATTTGATTGAAACAAGAAAACGAGCTAATGTCTAAACTGCTCCCCAAGAATTAAACTCTGTCTTCATCGCTTTTCAACATTACAAAATTTTTCCTTAGCATTTTCCTGTCACCACAATCAACAAATATATGAAAGGATTCACAAAAGCGCAGTTCAGATACTTCAAAAAGCACTATTGATCAATATT